>WTSP01003567.1:0-11168 GCA_025331215.1 Actenoides lindsayi
ATCAACACCCTCCAGCTCCCAGTACTGCAGCATGAGGGCTGGATGGGGAAAAGTAGCTCAGCCAGACCCACTACACTTGCAACTTGTTAGTTTAAGCTAGGATACTTATTTAATCTTTTTAATGTTAATTAACTCTATTTTTGCTGTCATGCCTAATGAACCCTTAAAGTTTAATAACCGTTTTCTATTAAAAGAATAAATTTTATACAACATTTCTGATAATACTTTTAGATGTTTAGCCTAAATACTTCAGACAATATGAAAAGCATATTCACATTTCCTGTTCACTTATATTATTTATATCTCTCTTTTTTTTTTTTTTTTTTTTTTTTTAATGCTTGCTCTTCTGGAAATTCCCATACCTCCTCCTTGCTTCTCTCCCCCACCTCCCTTCACACCACACACTGCATAGTTATCCTGTTTTCTATGCAGTTCTAAAACTGACTTATTTTCTCTGATCTAGTCTGTGGCAGACTTCTGGATCACAATATCTAGTTTCCTTAAGTTTTAATGAAAAGCAGTAAATTCAGTTCAAGATAGAGAGAGCAACAGCGTAACATGCATCACAACAGTGAGGAAAACTTCTTTCTGTGTATGTGTATAATTGTATATTTAAATATTTGTACCCTAAAAAGTGAAAAGCCATCAAGCCAGAGAGATCCATAAATCTGGTATGAAAGTCAGTGCAAAGATTTAAAGCCAAGACAATAGATCTTAATATTATATGAAAATGTTGCTTTAAGGATTTTATTTCTTCTCTAGTAGTCATTTAAGGAGTTTACATATACAGAACAGAAATCCTCAATTGTTCTCCAGACCACCATGTTGCAGTAAAATTCCTTCATATAAATGAAATCCTAAGATGACATAGGAAAAAAAAAATGTTCATTGAACATATCTAAACAAATTTGTATTCATTGTATAATCATTTAATAAAGAAAGAAAGGAAATGGGAATATTTATGAATCTTTTTT
Organism: Actenoides lindsayi; assembly: GCA_025331215.1. Classification (NCBI taxonomy): domain Eukaryota; kingdom Metazoa; phylum Chordata; class Aves; order Coraciiformes; family Alcedinidae; genus Actenoides; species Actenoides lindsayi. The sequence goes on from WTSP01003567.1 coordinate 975, forward strand.
GGTTTTAAAAATCAGGTCAGTCTACAGTGTTCACATTGTTATGTCTGTTTACTTGTTTCTTATTTCAAACATCAGCAGAAAACTTCCTACCTAGAAAAGACTTACCTCAATGGGAACTGTGCCTGGATACAACAACAAAAAATATTAACAAGGAGAAAAAAAATAATGCTTTTTCAGGTGAAACTGTATGGCAGCCTGCGAGTTTGTGTGGGAAATGAGAAGCTGGTGTATGTTCTCTTTTATTTTTGTTTAGTATGGGTTTTATATAAACCCTCTTTATACAAATGATCTTTAGATCTCTGACATCTCACGTACTTGAAGACAAAGAAGAGGTAATGGTCATGTAGGTAACTCTTCTGAAGATGAATTTTTGCATACGTAGTGACATTATTTGATCACAGGAAAAAAAAAAAAAAAAAAGATTGGAATGAGTCATTGTTTTACGTGGAAAAAAAAATGTTGCATAGATAGAGTATCAGGTGTTCCATAAAGTTATGTAAAGGAACACATTATATTCCTGCGAAGCTTTCAATTCTAGTCACATAAGTAGTCAGTAAAAATGTCCTCTATTTTCCACCCAGTAAGGTTGTTGCTGGAAATGACAGGCTTGTAACTCCCTCTCTTTTGTCTATCTCCCTTACCACTATATTAATGTGGGTGGGTGGGTGGACAGCAAGCGTACTGCAAAACCTTTAATTGATCTTTCTTCTCTTACAAATTTGTATTTCATTAATTGCTATACTTCAGAACCTTATCCTCATTACATTACTGGTCTTATTTCAGCAAAGGCAGACTTACTGTATACTTAATACATATGAGATCAAAACAAAGTACAACTGCATTACGAAATATTTCTAACTATTTTAACACTTCAGTTTTTATTTAACTGAACTTTCAATGTGTGTTCGGAAGTACTATGCGCCAGGCTGGCAAATACTGTGTATCACCAAAGACACCTAATCAAGGCAACTAGAAATAAAGGAGAGAGTGTGTAAAGACAACAGTCTAAAAACTAGAAGTATTGAGCAGCTTCCAGCAGCAATAAAGGAAGGAAGAAAATTATATTCATAACAGAGATCTAAATATTTTCTTTGAACACATAAGAGAGTTGTTATGGCATATGTGCCATATAAGAAAAGTTAGCCAGGTTGATATTTCCTGGTATTTCGAAAATTTATAAGAGGTGTCAAGCTAAGGTATAGTCACATAAGTTAATTCACTTATATCACTATAACTTTACAAAATTAATAATGAGGACATATAGAGAAAATGAACTTCCTGAAAAAATTAAATTAAAAATAAAGGATAGTTATTTTGGTTATGAAAGTGGAGAACTTCCCCCATGGAAAGCCTGGAATTCTTCTGAATTTACAGCCTTATTTTCTAACTCTGAACAAGATGCTTCTCTGTGCCTTTGTTCTGTTTTATTCATCTTACATTCAATTCTCTTCAATATTTTTCACAGAAACACAGAATAACAGAATAGCTGAAGTTGGAAGAGTCCACTTTGTCTAATCTAGTACAACTTCTTGCTCAAGTAGTGTCAGTTAAGTAGGTTACCCAGGGTCGTATCCAATTGGGTTTTGAATGTCTCCATGGGTGAAGACTCCAGAACACCTCTGAGCAACCTATTCCAATAATTGATCACCCTCATAGTAAAAAAAGTTATGTATTTTGCTTTAACATGATTTCCTATGTGACAGTTTGAGCTTGTTGTCTTTCACTTCATCACTAGATTCCACTCAATAGAGTCTGGCTACTTACTTCTTGCTCCACTCAACTGGGTCTTTATGCGTATTTATGAGATCCTCGTGATCCCTCAGCTTTATACAGAATAAGACATCTATGGGATAGAATACCTTGTTGGTCTGTTTAGGGTCACCTGTCCTGCCTGCTCCTCCCTGCAGGCGTGGCCTTTCACTTTCTGCACCCCTGCAATGTGGTACACAAGATCCAGCAGTGGCGTTGGTCTGCACACAAATCCTTGGCAGTAACTCTAAACATCAGGTGTTATCACTGCTAGAAGCAGACACTACCTGTGAAAACAGGCTGCTAACTTCAAACAGTGCCATTAGTTAGAAGAACTGAGCTGAAAAGTAAAATCACTGAACAGAATTAGTTCTGTTCTCTCTCAAACCAGGACACTCAGTTAAACAAAGATCTCTCATCTTTTACTTATGTGAGAGATACTCTAGCCTCTTCATCACTTTTGTGGCACTTTGCTGAATTCACTCCAGTATGTTCATAAATAGTTCATTGTAGAGTTACATTGTATACTCCAATGCTACTACATAATTTATAGTTGTGACACATTATGCTTTGGCTATATGATATATCTGAACTGGTGAGACCAAAGATCAAAATGAAATCTACTGTGAGGGTTCAGTTTCATGTATTCAGGCTGCCTACAAATGTCATCTGCCTCTGCCCTGTGAAGAATCACAGCTTCTCTAGAAGCAGCACTTCGCAGAGGAGGATTTCAGTTCCACATATCTACACTGAAGGTGATTTAACCTCTCACTTTATCCTTGTATTCAGTGTATATCTACAATGTGGATCCCTTGTGTTATGCTTCAGATATCTAGGTGGAAATACTGAAAGATTAAGACACTTTTCAAGCTGCTCAAGAATCCCCTAAGTAAGGGATTCCTGGTTGTTATCAGTTGTTTTAAATCTCATTTAATCAAGACAGATGAAGATAAAATGCAAATACTGACATAAGTTCATAATCCTCAATATATACATATACTACGATATATCAGAAGATATTCTTCTCCCTCCTTCGGTTGTGTTTCTCTCACTTATTTGACAAACAGGGTTTTAGGCTTTGATCATGACTGCCTAATAGGATGCACCTTCTGAGACCTTGTTTTTAGGGACTTATCTGCAGGATTTTGCCTTCAGTGACTTCCATTAGTGAATGCCTCCAAAAGGATACTATAGTCTGCAACTCCGGAGATACTATCATTTCAGAACATTCTGGCAAAATACACTAACTGTATAGTAATATTATATCTTCCTGTGGGTTTTATTGATTTCTTTTGGTTTAGATACGTTTTCATGTATTAAACCCCATTACTACAGTTTAAGAAAGAATATACAAAAGTAGGACATATTTCACTTTTTTAAATACTTATTTACAAAATGCAAAGTCTTCCTTTTGTCTTTTTAATCAAAGCTGATAATTCATTGAATAAAAAACCCTTACTGCAACAAATGCTATCACAGTGTTAAATAAATGGGGGTGTGTGTGTGTGTTGGTTTATATTTTGGGTTTGGGTTTGGTTTAGCTCTTTTTTTAATAGAGTATTATATTTTTGAAATTTCTCAAAACTCAGACTTGGGAAATGATTTTTTTTTCACAGAAAAAATGTTATGCCACTTGATTTTATTCTTTAGTTTAATAAATTATAGTGGCAATGTAGAATTACTCTGGCTTCAGAGACTGTTGGCTCACTTTTTCCTTCATATGCATATGAAATGAACTAGATTGTCAAAGTATTAATTAAGTTTCTACTTGACCCTAAGCTAGACACTTCCAGATATCCTAGGAGATGGCAAAAATAGTCACAGCAGGGGAACTTGGCTCTCAAGCACTTGTAGCTGAAGGGATTTGCTTCCTATTATAAAACAGTGGCATTGAGAGTTTACTAGATAAAAGCAGCAAGACCATGCTGCTAACAGTATGAGTAAGCAGTTGACAAGTGAATGAACTACAAGCTCTCCTGCATTTAGATCTTCTCCTTTCTTTTTTTTTTTTTTAATCTCTCTTGCAGTTTCTGAATAAACAATCACAGTAAGAACATCTCAAGATGTTAAAATATTTCTTTCCCTTGTAAAATATATACTTCTCTCTTTAGAATAATTAAGATTAAGTTCTCTTGGTTCCAGGAGCTTGGTGGTTGTGCTTTCTCATTAGAAAATTGCCTCCATTAGTGGTTTAGGCATATGAATTCAATGTTATTTCTATAACCGAAGACTATTTTTCAATATGTGGGCAACTGCTACTGCAGGCATAGCATTTCTATGTAGGAAAAGGAATCACAAGATGGTTGGTTGGCAGACAAAAACTGGACTGTTTTGAAGTTTTTAGTGTTTTGAAGAGAGATATCAGCTGATGAGTTAATATTTTAGGGTGCTAATTTATACCATGGAATAACATAAGAATCTAAAAGAAAAGGAAGATACTGGAGGTAGAAACGGTTGTCACAGGAAAATAATCTCATGGCAAATATTTTAAATCCTCTCATATTTAATAAATAAAATTTCAAGTCACAGGCACTACAGATTAGTAATTATAATTAATTTCTGCAACAGCAGTACAGCTGAAATTTGCTGTTAATTTAAGATACTTAACTGTTCTAAAATGTAGGTACTCTTAGCTTATTGAATTTTGCATAACATTGAAATAAGTCATAGCTTTCCTCTTAATCAAGTGGCATAGACTAATGAATTAAATGAAGATATTAATTGAGTAATTGACTAAGGAAATTAACTTGGGTTATTGTCGTAAATTAGTTAATGTTAAGTTTATCAATGTAGTTGAGAAAAAAACCCAATGGCAAGAAAATGTGAACTTGAATCAACATAGTTAAACAACAGCCATCAAATAAGGGTGTGCTTCATTATCTATAACGCAGATATTATGGGGGGAAAAAGTTTCAGTGCCTTGTACTCTTTTGTCTGGCCTCTCTTGTGACTAGGCCTTCTGATAATTAAAATCATATTTAGTTTTTTCTATTGTGTATTTTCTATATAGCTAAAACTAATCAGGGAAATAATAGCTTCTAAAAATTAGGTTGAATGAACACTAACTACATTACATAATCTTAATCTGTAAAAACTATGTTAGCAAAGAGCTTTCTGAGCTAGTTTATGAGGGATTGTTCTCTTTGGTAATTATCTTAACATTTACATACCTTTATACCTCTTTAAATGAATACTCCCTCGCACTTATGCAAATATGCAGCTCTTGACTCTCCTTTTATTAAGTGAATTTTAGACTAATTTTAGACTAATAAAACTGTTGGGATCTATTTACCTTCTATATAAAACTGTATGATTTGGTTAGTTCTCCATAAATATTTGTTGCAGTTGGTTTTACTTTTTCTTCTGACAACACCATCTCTGCTGCTCTTTCCTTGTGACAGAAAACATTTCCATGATTACTGTTCCAAGCTAAATAGTTTCTTTTACTTGATTATAAGAACAGATATAACACTATTGCCTTTGTTGTTCTCTTCTGGTTTTCATTTAATGTCTTCTCACAGAATTGCGGAATTGTTGTGGCTGGAAAAGACCTCTAAGATCACCATGTCCAACCATCAACAACAACAACAAAAAAACCATCAAAACAAAGCAAAACAAAAAACACACAGAAAACAACAACATAAAAAAAAACCAAAACAAAAAAAAAACCCAAACACCTAGAGACAAGCTAGTTTTCAAACTTTTTCAACTTTTGTTTGGGGTAGATGAATACCACTTAAAATTACATTGGCATGTGAGTTTCAGGGAGTTCATAAGGATAGCACAAATGTGGTTGAATTTCTTTGTTGTAGTGTAGTAAACAAATTGGAAAAAATGGATACTCCTTTCTCAGGGAGTGAGATCAATTTCACTTCCTGTCAGTTTCTAAATTGAGCTTGCCAATTGTAACTGAAATCATGGAGACAGATGATCACTAGTCTCGACCTTTCATTATTCCAAGGCCACAGACTGAAGAAGTGGTGCACCACTTTTAAGCTTTCCTGATTTGTTTCAATTTACAGGATCTTGAGTTCCATTTCTCAAAGACTGGAATGGAGATAAGTGTTTGTGATATCTTTTGGATATGTGGGGTTAGTACATTAGAGATCTTGGTTTTCTCCTGTATCTTCCCTTTTCTTCTATTGCTTTTGCAAGTATGATGACAAAACTTTAAGGGAAGACATGGTCAGAAAGAACATCCATCCTTTTTTTAGATCTAAATTTACCACTTCATTATCTTTGCTTAAATGATTTATACAAATGAGGTATAGTTTTAGCTATAACAGACTGGACCTAAGTTGCGTTATTCACATTTGTGTTTCTTTCTTAGTAAGCTTAGTTTAATGTTTCCAGCAAACAAAATTTTCTGTAATTCAGTATTGTATCTTTCATGTAGAATTCACTCCAGAAACCATTTTTTAAAAGACAAACACATATAATATTCTAAAAATTTCTAGTTATTATATGATTCTTTATAAATGACAGTTGCATATTGCTAGACAGGCAATGAAAAAGAAGACAAAAAATATTATTAGAGCTCTCATAAAATTTTAAAACCTGTTGCTTGTTTTCCTTTCCAAAGGATTTGTAGAAAAGCTGTAATAATATAAATAAAAAAGCAAAATGCAACCAAACAAACCCAACACTGTCAACACAATCCAGTTGCTACCATTCCTGGGGGGAAAAAAAAAAAAAAAAAAAGCAGCTTTTTTTTTATTATTATTATTCTTAGATAACTAGAAAGCTTCACTAGTGCTTTATAATCAATGCACACTTCAGTTTTATTTTACACCAGAATAGCTTAATGAGCTGGAAAGATTAAGTCACTTTTCCACTTTTGAAATTGAATTTAGCCTTATCTCATAATCAAATAGGAATAATTAAAGGAGTTGCCTGAGACATACAAGAAGTTAAATATGATGAAACCTGGTCATTTCATTCAAATTTTCAGCCTCAGTCAGAAAAATGATAGAACAGATCTACTATAGGTATTAGTGTAAAACTTTAAAAATTAATGTCACAGTAAATTAGCTTAATGTATTCACAGCAATATTTAAATACTAAATATTTTATAAATATTTTCTTCACAAATTTAAATTCTAATGCATTAATTTAAGCAGTGGCTCATCAAAAAGAGGAGGCAAATGAGCACCTCTAGCTATAGGCAAAACAGTCAGTTGCCTAAGGAAGCCCATCAGATACTGACTAAAGGCATAATCTACTCAATCTCCAACAGAGATTTGAAAAGCTGGGTTTGCTGCTACCAGCAAGAATGATGAGGAGAGTGCCTAGGACAGTATGTAATTCTGGGAAAGAAGGACATGGTGAAAAACAGCAAGAGCTGCCAAACCTCTGGTATCTATCCCAGCTTTTTCTTTGTTTTCTGATTTTTAGATTTCTCATCCCTTTAACAAGTCTGATCCTAGACTTCCTTCCTTGCAACACCCACTGATATAAATCTAGGGGCTTGTTTGCTTGTTTGTTTGGGTTTTTTTCTGTTGTATTTTTAGGGGGTTGTTTTGGTTTGGTTTTTTTTATTATTTTCTTACACTGTAGAGAAGCCTTGTGCTTGTTCTGTTGCAGAGGATTTGTCTCCTGCAGAGATTTGTCTTATCACTAACAGTCTCAAAAGGACATGGTGGTTGTAGAAAATAATGAGCATGAAGGAAGAATAATATAAAAAATACCACAGCCTGCAAATGTGTCCTAAGTCACCGCTTCCTGGGACAGTCAGCGAAAAAAACAGAGCGCCAAGGAGACATAAGGAAGTTGTGAAGATTTGTGTTTCTCAGATATGTTCCTCAGGAGATATTTTCTCAGTTCTAATTGAGTAGTAGCTTTTACTCATCTGAGCATAAAAAAATTACAGCAAATAAATGATTCTATTACTGTTATAGTTATGTAAACTTAAATGTGCCTTTATGCTTCCAGGGCAATTTAGCAAGTCCTTAGTATAAAACGGAATTAGACATGTTCTACCTGAATAATTGATATTATCCCATATTATACAGAGAAGTATAGATTTATGCCAGAGACAGGTGGGATGATGCCACTTCATAGTGGAAGAAAATACGGCCCTTGAAATATTTTTTCTGCTGTTTAATAATCTTTGCACTTATATTTCATTAATTCTTTTTAAGTCCTCAAATGAACACTCAATTCAAGTGAAATTTTATGAACTTCATGATGAGCACTTTCATGATGTATCTGCAAATATAAAGTCCTCTCCTGAAGAGTCTAAAATCAGATAGAATTAGAACTGAAATATGTAAGTGAAAAATCTGAATTTAATAACATAAAGTTACTTTGTAAGGTATACTTGAATATAGACAGATTTCACAGCTCCCTTTTATCTACTTTCTCATCATTTACAAGATTGAGCTGAGTCAGTAATAAAATAGTATCCCATTGAAAATGTTTATATCTATAACATGATTGAAGTTGTAAGACTATCCTCATATTGTCAATAAGCAAACAAAAACGCCTAAACAATATGGAAGAGAGATGAATGAGGAAAAAACCTGTCACAGTCACTCACACAGTGTCTTCAGATCTTCCCTTCTTGAGACACAGACTGAGAATGGCAGGATGCTTGTCAAATTCAGACCAGTAATTTTTAATAGCTGCTTTTCAACAAATAAAAAACAAACAAAAAAACCAAACAAAAACCAAGTTATTAAATCTCATATAGAAATTTAGCCAAATGAATTAATGGTTAAATTTTCACTGTCATTCAAAATGAAATATAAAAAATTCTTCAAACACTTTTCACATACTTAGAATTTGAAACCAGAGATTTGATGCTTGTGGGGTTTTTCTCCCTATGTTTCTTTCTGCAAAATGCTGGCTATATATATTATTGAGTTATTTAAGCTGATATTCTCTCTACATAGAAAACTTTAGGAAGACATTATAATCTTACTGAATATTATGTATTCAAGGTTTTAAATATTGTCAAGGAAGCCAGATCAGAGCTCAACAATAAACCATGTTGATATTTTTTGCCGCTCTGAATCTATAGACAGCACATTATATAGTGTCACATACATATGAGTGCTTGTTGTTTTTTAATTTTCAAAGAGTATACAAAGTCACATAATGTTGCATTTTCTATAAGGTTTTCCCTTTTTTTCCACATTAGGCAGGTCCATTTTTTTATTATTTTTTTTTTGTTTTGTTTTCAGAAACTCCACGAGTTATGTCCTGACTATATGGCAGAATTATAGAATCACAGCATTGTCATGATTGGAAAAGACCTCTAAGACCCCTGTGTCCAACCATCAATGCCAAAAAAACCAAAACAATTAAAAAAACCACAAACCCACACACACAAAAACACCTCACCAACGCACTAGAGCATGTCCTGAGGTGCCTCATCTACTTGTTTTTTTTAATACCTCCAGGGACGTTGACTCCACCATCTCCCTGGGCAGCCTGTTCCATCACCTGACTACTCTTTCAGTAAATAAATTCTTCCTAAAATCTAATTTAAGTCTCCCCTGGTATGACTGCAGGCCATTTCCTCTAGTCCTGTCATTATTTACTTGAGAGAAGAGGTGGCACCTAGCCACTTCTTCTCCAAACTAAACAGTCCCAATTCCCTCAGCCTCTTCTCATGGGACTTGTTCTCCAGACCCTTCATCAGCTTTCTTGCCCTTTAATCTTCCCTGAACTCGCTCCAGCAACTCAATGTCTTTCTTGTGGTAAGGGACCCGGAACTGAACACAGTACTCGAGGTGTGGCCTCACCAGTGCCAAGTACACTATCACTTCCCTTCTCCTTCTGGCCACATTATTTCTAATACAGTCCAGGATTCTGTTGGACTTCTTGGCCACCTGGGCACACTGCTGTCTCATATTCATCCAGGTGTTGACCAGCAGCCCCAGGTCCTTTTCTGCTGGGCAACTTTATTAGCCACTATTCCTGAAGCCTGTAGTGTTGCCGGGAGTTGTTGTGACCAAATGTACATTGAATGTTATAGATGTGGGACTCTAAAAGCTGATGGAGCTTTTGAATAAAAGAAGGAAATAAAGGGCAGTTTGAAAAGTGAAATAAATGTATTTTATTGGCGGCCTGGGAATAAGGGCATTAAAAGTGTTTTTTTTCAGTCAATTATAAATTAAGTGTCTTTGCATGTAGCAAATGACAAAGGAAACCAGTTTTAGTATCACTGCTTCATGAAGGAACATGTTTAGATACTTTAAATGAGTATAACACAACTGGGAGTGCTTGCTAATGATCTCCTACACTTTATCACTGTTGCAGGTAAAGTAGCCAATACAACTGTCCATATAGTGGTGAATTCCCATTCATAATGGGATGTATTGTAAAAAATTACCCCTCAGTATTCAGTTAAAAATCTTTTGTGCATGTGTCCTGGTTTGAGTCAAAACAGAACTAATTCTGTTCAGTAATTTTACTTTCCAGCTCAGTCCTTTTAATTAA
>WTSP01003567.1:11268-26968 GCA_025331215.1 Actenoides lindsayi
GATTTGAAAAAAATCCAAGAATGTAACATAGCTAAATATAAGTTCCTTGGCATTTTTACTATTTCCTTTTAATTTTTACGTTTTGTGTTAGTTCATTGGTTTTGTGTTGTTTGTTGTTTGTTTGTTCTCATCTGGAAGTACAGTCACAATAACTGACTTCTTTCCTGATTAATAAGTCAGCACTCCAGTGAATAAAGAACTAAACTAAGTTTTTGGATGCCCAAATTATGATACCAGAGTTCCTGACCTCCACTCACAGTGCCTGGCAGAAATGTTCTGCACTATGCTCTGCAGCTCTGCACTCCAGGCAAACAACACTGGGAAATACACTGGAGCAAACCATGGTCTTTCTCTCCTTATGTGTCTAAGAGCCTTGAAGGAAACCCAGACATTTGTGGGGATATTGAATACTCAGATACTGACATCCTGACAGTCACAATTTCAACAACATGTGCCTCCAGAGAAGTACAGCCAAGTGTTTTTTTATCAAATTATAGGAAAGTTCATTGAGGATAATCTTTACTGCTGTTTGTAATTTGTCTGAGGAAACTAAGACTCTCAAAGGGTTTCAGAATAGAAAAAACCTGATGATATCAGAAAGGCAAACTTTAGGAAAGTATTGGTTATGATTTAATTGAAATGCACTATGATTTAAATCTGAACAAAAGAAAAATTATTTTGGGTCAAATATGAAAAAATGCTACCAAGAGAAAGGGTTTGAACTAGATATGAACTAGGTATTTATGTGATCACCGATTGGGTTTTTTTGTTGTTTTTTTTATTTTTGACTCTGCTAGTTGTAGCTTAGGTTTGGTGTTTTCAATAGTTCCCTTAGTATACTACCGTCAGCTAAAACAAAACCAAAGCAATCAATCAAGTAAGCAAGCAAGCAAACAAACATACCACTGCAACTTCCATCACTTAGCTACTTAAATTTAAAAACAGTGTCTGTTTATCCCCAGAAGACATCCAGCTCTGTGAAAGTGTTCCCTCAATTTCATAAAAGAGGGTGGGGTTTTTTTCACATTGAGGTGACTAAGAAAGTTTCTGTGATTAAAGTTTTTGATTCATTACAATGAAAATTAGTATGGCCTCATAAAATGTTTCTATTGAAAAATACTAATTAAAGCTAGGAGAGAGCTACAGAAAAAAAGAAGTTGAAAAAACAATTAAGAAAGTTTAATTTCTTCCCTAATTCAAACCTGGACACTTTCAAGCAAGAACTACCACAAAGATATAAAGCTGCTTATATCTGTCACTAGCAGAAATAGAAAGTTATTGTCTTGGACCTGGAGCCATTCTGTAGAAATTTGGACTTGGGAGACACACCCTTCTTGGACCCTGGCAGTTTTCATTATGAACAGGAACAAATAAGTAGGCTTTGAGGAATTTTACTGGAAGAAGTCTGAGCAACTTGCCTACCTCCATGGTTAGACAGTAGGTGAACACAGTCTTTCACAATTACATTGTGCAGCAGGTGCATAGTAGTACATAGTTACTTAACCTCTAAATGGTGATACAAGGCACAAAGTCAGTGATCCGTTACTGTGGATCTAGCCTTAAGACCTCAAAACAGGAATAAATAGTGAATGGGATATAACATTTTTCTTCAGATGCTTTTCCTTTAGGTGGTACTTTATTAACACTTTTATTTACACAAGTAAATGCAATTTTGCAGTAATTCGCCTTTTGCTTCTTCCATGCACTTTCTTTTTAAATTATGGAATTAAGAAATTAAATGTCTATGAGAGTTATGTTACATTGAGCCTTTATTTTTTTCTTGCTTTTTTAAACTAATGACAAAATTAATGTTCCAGAATTCATATTCAGTAACAAATACACATGTAACTCTATCCTTGGAAACTCTGTGAGGTTTTTGTTCTGCTAAATTTGCATTTGAACAATAAAACCAGTCATGTTGAGTTGCATTTATGGACAATGGAAAGGAATAAAACATTTTTAGGTCACAGCACATTTTATGTGGAATACAACAGCTTTGATATGGTCATTTTAGGAACTGTGAGATATCCCATACAGTCTCCAGTGGCACTCCAAGTTGTGTGTCTCAGATGTCCCTTTTCACATCCATCAGTCCTACCCAGATATCTTGACTGCTCAAAGCAGTCTGAAATAACACTAGAGTATATTTAGGTGAACTTACTACTCTTCATTTACTCTGCAAGAATCTGAGAGAACTAAGTATGATGTATATAATGATATTCTAAATGCTTAAATTAGGTGAAATTAATTTTGCTGTGTAGAGACCATCTAATATGTGTTGCCTACAGACTGCAAGAAAAAGCAACAGACAGTTTTTATCCTTAAATGACTCAAAGCATTCTCACTCTAAATAAGATTTAAATAACTCAAAACTACATATGTGTAATTAGCAATTATTCTAATTCATAACTAGGTAGGCTCTTGGAGCACCTCACTGGGGTTGTAAGCATAATGGTGTTCAGCCTGACCAAGTCTGTATGTCCATGTTGTCCTTTAAAGCAAGTGAATTCCTCCAGAGGGAAATTTGCTGCAGTTCTACCTCTTCGTGAGCTTTGGATCCCATTAGAGATATTAGTCTTTTGAGAGATTGTAACATCTCATGAACACTGTAAACAATGCCTTATCAACCTTGATTGAAGGGTTTTTTTTTATTCCCTGATTAATGTTTGTGCACTGAAATTAAGAATATAAAAGTATTTAAAAATATGGGTTTGATCAACAAATTATTTCTGAATGTCTTTTGAATATGGTAACAAAGTAAAACTTCTTTCTTTTCAGTTAAAATTAAGTAAATCTCTGGACAAGCCACACTGACAGATAAAACAAATGAAATGAAGTTTAACTTTTAAAGAATAATGTTTTGTAATAAAATTTGTACACAAAGCTGAAATATACTAGCACAGAACCTGAGCTCCCAAAAATACTATGTATTTTAAATTAGCAGGGAATCCTGAAAGTTTCTCTAGCATTCGTAATTTTGATCTCAGCTTATTGAAGGAGATTAGCTTGGATCAAATTTTCAGCCTCTTTTCCAGAACAAAACACCATCATCCTTTCAACATAGCAGAGGAACTGGAAATTATATAAACAAGACAAATTCTGTAATGGTCCTACTACGTTATATCTGTAGCAAACATTTCAACACATTGCTGGACGGTAGATAACCTCTGGAGGCAAGAACTTGTTTAAGAGATAATCACATTTATAAACTCACCAAGCCAGAGCACAATGCACACTGTAAGAGCAGGATATGCTTTTTCCAAAGCATTACAAAAAGATGCTGATGGCTTCATTGAGTGTTGAAAAAAGTGTGTTGTGTTTGTGTTACTGTGCCTTCAGGTAATGTGAAGAGAGATGCAAACCCAGCTGCACAGCCTGAAGCTGGCCTCCAGCATAAGATGTTAGAGCTGTGACCTCTGTATGGAAAGCAATCCCACAGGCAAAAAGGGTTAGTGAAAGCAAGAGAAGGGGGAGCTGGTACAGTAAAGCCAATATTACAGAATATTTTAAAATATCCTCTTCTAAAATATCCTGTTTAAGTATGTAAACAGACCATATTATGGAAAAGACATGAACTAGCTAAAACCTGGGTAAATGAAATAGGCTTTTAAACAGACTGCAAAGGTGAAAATGTCAGTAATTAATACTCATGAGGATAGAGCACAGAAAGGAAAGGTGAGTTTCAGTTGTCAAAGATACGCATTTAGGCTTCATCACAATACAGCAGAGGGTGAGTAGGCTAGAAACAAAGAAGGAGAAAAATTCTAAATTACAGTAAAAACATTCCTAGCAACTTCCTGCTCATCCCTGGACAGAATGCTTTAGACATAAGAAAACTTCAAGGTAGAAGTGTATCTAAGCAGATAAAAATATTTCTTGAATTGTCCAAAATAATAGGCTCTTGCTACACAAAATGAAACAATCAAACAAACCATCTCTGGGTTGTTTTTTTTTTTTAATTATTATAGTTATTTTTTTTAGAAATTGTCTGATATCTCATCCCCAGTGGTTTTTCCAGTCCATCAAACATTTTTCTCATCTGATTCTGAACTTTCAGCTGTTGCTTTTCATCCAGACTCCTATTCCTACTGGACAGCACAGGAGTTGCATTTGCTAGGTAAGCAAAAAGAGATGAAGATGTGCATAGAGCTTATGTTGGCAATCATATTTGTACATTGAATATCATATGGTATCAATGACAGGAAGGATTCTGTAGTATCCCAAATTGATGCTGTGAGGATATTATCCACTCACAATAATCCTTTGTGAGCTCACGAAGAAAAAGAGTAAAGTGATTGAGTAGTATATCTCTGCACTCTCCCTGTGCAAAATATCATGGTGGTACATGGTGACAGCAGCTTTTGACAGGTCCCAGAAAACTAATACAGAGAGTTGGAGACAACACATTGCCTATGATGCATTACCATTCCTCCACTGCAGCCTGTTCACCTCTGATATTTACACAGTTTGAGGGTTTACCCATTTGATCTTAAGGTGGATGTATGCTTCTGTTTATGATATCTTTAATGATAAACTACCCGTAACTATATCATATATTTTATCTGAAATTTAAACTACAATTCAAATGTTTATGACTTACTACCATTGATTTAACTACCTTAGTCTTTATTGACCATAAATATTAAAATAATTTAATATACATAACTTCTTTTCTTTTTCCTCATTCTTTTTCCCCTCTTTTTATTTTATAGGTTTGTGGAGTATTTTCTTTAGAAATGCAGCACAGTGAGGTGCTGTATCTAATTAATTTGAAAAAGCAAATCTGAGTAAAATACCCCAAGTTATAAAAACAATTTGAAAAATTAATTATTAAATAAATATCACATCCTCATTATTTATTTTAAAGTAACAGAAATTATTTCATATTTTGCTCCTTTGAAGTTTTAAAATGAATAAATGAGATTTAAATACTCATCTATTCATGAGGTTTACCATAGAAAACATAAGATTATTAATACCATTTTAAAAGTGAATAGAGAAGTAATTACATATCTGAAAATCAGACTGTATTGTCTATTTTTCTAGTCTTTCCTAAAAATACTGAAGAGATAAATCACAGAATCACAGAATGGTAGGGATTGGAAGGGACCTCTAAAGATCATCTAGTCCAACTCCCCTGCCAGAGCAGAATCACCTAGGGTATCTCACAAGAACAAGTCAAGGAGATTTTTGAAAGTCTCCAGAGACAGATATTCCACAACCTCTCTGGGAAGCCTGTTCCAGTGCTGTTACCCTCACAGTGAAGAAGTATTTCCTCATATCGAAGTTGAACCTCCTGTTTTCCAGTTTATGGCCCTTGCCCCTAGTCCTGTCACTGGACATCATTGAGAAGAGCCTGGTCCCATCTTCCTGACACCCACCCTTTAGACATTTATAAGCACTGATAAGGCCCACCCTCAGACTCCTCTTCTTCAAGCTAAACAGATACAGTTCTCTCATTCTTTGCTTATATGGTAGGTGCTCCACACCCTTAATCATTTAGTGGCCCTGTGTTGGACCCTCTCCAGTAGTTCCTTGTCCTTCGTGAACCACAGAGCCCAGGACTGGACACAGTACTCCAGATGAGGCCTCATCAGCACAGAGTAGAAAGGGAGGACAACCTCCCTTGACCTGCTGGCCACACTCTTTCTAATGTTTCACAGGATGCCATTGGCCTTCTTGGCCATAAAGAGCCAGTATTGGTCTTTATTGGTTATCCTTTCACTGTTCTGTTCATTATTTGCCCAAATTTCACAGATTTCAGAAAAACACCATACCATAGATCTTGGCTTTGTTCAGATAATTTAGGAGTCTAAATCAGTCTAAATTAGCTAATTTAGGAGCTGATTTTGTTTAAACATATTGCAGTGTTAATGGAGAGCGATGCCTCTGGTCAGTGATTTAGAAGTGTTAAGCATTACTTCAGGTCTAAATTACCCATCTCTTATCAATGATTTCATTCATAGTTTAGCTCCTATCTTCTACTTCCTACTTCCTAGTTTAGTCTTTTCAGGCGATGTTTAGTCAGAGACATTAGTGCTATAGTTTATAGCTATGTAGCTATAACATTAAACTCTTCAATGCATATGACTTTATTTCCTATGAAATTGTACTAGGGAAACTAAAATATGGGACGCAACTGGGTCTGTGAGATCTCACTTAATACAGATCTGGGAGCTACTCCATCCCTAAAACTGGAATATTTCCAAACAATGTTTAAATGTGATTAATAATAGTAGCTGAATTTCTGGGGCTTTCAGTGCAATATTATGTCCAATAACTATGCTCATGAATATTCATAAATAATTGTAAATATGAATCTCATATATATTAATCACCTATTATCATAGACAACTACAAGCTTTTAAACTAGAAAAATATCTTGGTCTACCTCAAACAGTAAATATTTTTTTAGATTGTGACAATTGGCCAGTACTGGTTTATGACATTTACAGAAATATTCAACAAGTAATATTGTAGGGGAGGAGTCAGACTGTATACTAAAAGCTCTAAGGTAAAAATAATTGCTTCCCAAAGGAAAATTCAATCTGTTAGGAGGTTCTCTGGGGATTTCTCTGTCCTTTTCTGTTTGAATACTATAAAACTGAGAAGGACAATTGATCATTAGTTTGAACAGGAAAGACCTTTGGATTTTCAAGCAAGCACTGCAGAGGGTGGAAGAGCCATGGATTATTAACAAGAAAAAAGGGTGCATACACTCAGAACAATTAAAACAGAAGTCTAAAAGAATGTTTATGACTTAATGAATCCGTTCCACTTAAACAGGCTTAGTATTTTAATGTATATTCTGTAATTTAGGGCCACCTAATGCAGATTTTGTTTAATCAAGTCAGATTCTTAAAATGTTTGAACAGTTTATATTTTGCAGCTACATTTAATTGGAAACTGAGAGAAAAATATCACTGCCTTGAATAACAACTGAAATGCACATATATCTTCTTCCCTGTTACTACATTACAGAACAATAACCAGAAAATCTGCTATTGTCAAATTATTTTCCTGTATTTTGCCAATAGAAGCATGAAGCATCCTTTTCTTGTCAAATATGCTCTGAAATTAAATAGTTTAGTTTCATGGCTGCAAAATAAGTCCATCAAAGGAAATTAATGGCTTGGCAATGTGCTTTAGTCAATATTCTACAGAATATAATTACTTGTGACCAACTTTTAGCCAACAAGACTAACGTCTTCATTTACTCTTACAGTGTATTTCTGTACTTCACACTGCTATTATACTTTTGGGAAGTGCTACATGATTTTAATCAAATTTGTCTATTGAGAAGAGGTCTTAAAACAGAAAATCTGTGATAAGGTGCAGGAGTATCTCTAATTTAATCTTTATTTTAATTACTGTTGTCATACTGGAATACTCCTGGACTCTGTCCACCAGGACATATTGCAAAGAAACCCTTGATACCATTGCCTATGTAGGCCACACTCTCAGAAGCAATGTGGTGTATCTTGCACCTTACATAAGGCATCCCAAGTTCTCTTGTTATTCTCCGAAAGTATCCTGTAGTACCCACATAGTTTACGCTCCTTAAAGCCACACATTAGCACCTATCTGCAATTTTTCTTTTTTCCATGACAGATAACAATTAACATGGATGAAAATTAACTTTTTCAGCTCTGAAGTCCCTATGCTGTTGTGTAAATTTAGTGTCAATGAAGTACTATGGAACAAGTAAGAAGACTGAGAAAACCTGAACAGTTGAGATAATTTGAATAAGTACAAAAAGGCTGTAGTGAGAGGAAAACTTGCTAAAGTTGTAAAACAAAAGAAGTGAAAAACAACTGAACTGTAAGATTTTCATGTGTTTGTAAATAACTTATCTCTTTTAGTTCCTTCCCATAAAAACCTAATAGCTTCTTCTAAATAAACAATAAGCAGGATATTTGGTTGACAAAATAAGAAAATATTATCATCCATAGGTCTTATGTAATATCCATAGGTCTTATGTAATCCATAGGTCTTATGTAATATCTTGATATTTTGAGGGATATACTGGAAGTATTTCATTTTTAAGAGATTTTGGTTTGGCTTCTATTGGATTTTTTTTAGTGAGAGGTAGGGTTTGGTGGGTTTTTTTTGGTTGGTTGTTTTTGTTCTTTCCCCCCTCCCAAAAAAACCCAGTCAAATCAAATCAAATCAAATCAAATCAAATCAAATCAAATCAAATCAAATCAAATCAAATCAAATCAGTAATAATTGTTCTTATGTTTTGTTTTGGGGTTTTGTTTCCTTCCCCCCACCCCCCCGGTAAGTAATAAAATAATTAAAACATTATAAGCAAACATTTCATTGGCCTGTTCCTACCCCCTTCCCATTTCATTAATAGCATAATATTTCTTTATTAATTACACCAATTCAATAATTATTAGCTTGTACCGTGTATACACAAAGATGTCTGGAAAGTGTCCAGACCAAAACTGCTCCAAAGTATATGAATTTTGATGAATGTGGTGACATCTTCCTCTAATATTGGAAATAAACAAAAAAAAACAAATTACAACAAAACCTCTAAAAGTAGTTGACTTTTATTACATAACAGTACTTTTTCTTTTTGGTTTGCAGGTATTTTTTTCTCTCAGTTACATCAGTGAGTTTTATCATTTCACTGATAAGGAAAAATTTGCACCTTCATGGTACAGTTAACGTTAACATTTTCTTTGCATCCACCTGGGCCAAAATTGAAAACTCAGGATAAAGACACAATAATATTGGCATCTGAAAGACAAAATTATGTTATGAACAATTTATTAACTGCCTAATTTCATTAACTTTATTGCTTTTGCCCCTTAAAGAAAGGTAGTCTGGAACAGTATGAAACCTAGAATTATCAATGAGAAGTTTTGGCTCAGAGTAGATTTCAATTTGGTTATTTTTAATGTGTGGGAATTGATGGTCTGACAGAAAGTTCAATTTGATGCTTCAGGACTCTGGTATATATCTGTACTATAGTCTTCTATGTAGCATTTTTATTTTTTTCAGTGTTAGTAAAATTGAAAGGTAAAAATTAAAATTAGAATGACACAGCAAAAAGTAAAAGGTAAGATAAGCATTTCATTTATACTAACTAGGGAAGCACTGGCTCCTCCTTTTGCCTGTTTTAGTTCCTTATCCAATCTTTCTGACCAGTTTCATGAGGAAGAAAGCAAGGGAAACAGATATATGACTTAACCTTTCTGTCTCATTTCCTATACCAAGGACACTCATTATGTTTACTCTTTCTCAAAAACACACAGGTTATTGAACCAAAGTATTTTATTAATGGAAAATATTCTCAAGAAAAATTACTCTTTTTTTCTTTAATTAATCATAATTGTATCTATCATAGGACTTGAATCTTGACTCGTTTTGATCAACCCAATTTTACCTCTGGACACTCTACAAAATTTCAGTAATAACTCTTTAAGGAAGTATTGATGTATAGGCAGAACAAACGTCTTCAAGAAAGCAAATTATTTTATGATATTTATTAAAGTAGAATCTGAAAAAAAAACCAAACCTGTAAGATTGTTGTTGTCTCAATAGTTTCAATTTTTCCTGATTCAGCTTCTAGCCATTGAATTTTACTGTGTCTTGCCATTAGAATGTGGTATCTCCTACAATTTTGGTTCCTTTAGTAAGTATTTATACATAATCACCACTTCCTGTAAATATTATTCTGAAAACTACAGAAACAGAACATCTTGAGTCTTTAGGATATGATTTCAAGTGTTTTCAAAATACAATAGCAGTTCTGCAAATACTTTCCCGTTTCTTCAATATCCTAAAGTGCAGACAATAATGACATAGTCACATTTTCTTCATTAAAGACCATGTTATTATGACATAAATATTGAAATGCATTAAATCGGTGTACTGAACAAGGTTATCCTATGTGGGACAATCTCACTTTTAAGAAGAGGAAGAATGTTAAAGGCTTGTATTGCCTGAGGCAGGGATCTGTAGGAGCAGACAGAAATGTCTCCTGAGTTGCTCTATTTAAAGCTACCCTGAGGAATGTTAATTCTACTTTTGCTTCCTCCCTGCTGCAATAAAAATATCACATATTAAAATAAATAAATAAATAAATAAATAAATAAATAAATAAATAAATAAAAGATGTGTATGCCATATATCCTGGAGAATCAACTTGAAATTGGTTCTTGTATCATCTTGATGCTGTTCTCTCTTCTCTAGATCTTGACTAAGTACATGCTGATTTTATCATCTTACTTTTATCATTTTTTGCTTCTTCCAAAAATTCTGGCCTTTGTTTTACCTATGCCCTATTTTCACTCCTGATTCTGAGACCATTTCTGTGCTTACATTCACTGTTTTATTCACCCTCACTTTCTCATTGCCAGTTATTTGCCTCCATATACACTTTTCTTTACTCTTTGTCACAACTTTCCAGAGCCTTTCTCTCTCCACCTTTCCCCTTTGACTGTGAAACACGAGCCATCTACTCTCTCTTTGTCAGTGAAATGCCAAGAAATTAGTGATAATCATTACATTGTCTTACTCAGTTATTTCAAAGTAAACATTATGGACCATCTTTGGAACTGAAATTAAATCTAATAATTTAAATAGTGAGTTTTGTGAGAGTTGCCACTGAGTACTTGAAAATCATTACATATCACCTAATTCACAAACTCATCAAGTCAAATCATGCTGATATCAATCTGACAGGCATGAGAAAACTTTATTTGAGAATCCAAATTGCTGTGGTGTATGAGGTAGCCACTGACATGAAAAATTCTACAAATATTAGTCATCAAGTCTTTCTATCTATTGCCCTCATAATGTTTGAACAGAATGAAACTACTTCTGTTCTTATCACCATGAAAGTCACTGCAGTTCACTGTGCTGTTTAGAGAATAAATCAGAAATATTTTGTAATACTGGAAACTCAGTTATGATGTTATGGCAAGTGTTAAAGAACTATCAATTCCATTTCTATATTCTTTCTATGTTTCTGAAAAGAAAAAAAAAAAACAAAAAACAACAACTTATTCTCTGCTTTAGGGATGGTCTTGAATTTTTTCCTATTATTTCCTAAATAATGCAAATATGTTTTCAAGGAGTACTTCACCATAAAATGCTGTTTTAAATCTTTATTGAGTAATGAGAGACAGAAAAGTCCCATTACTATTCTGTGATGGACAAGACTGTCCTGTTAATGTATGTTTTGTCTGCTACCTCCACATACAATAATAATCACTTTTCCTGTCTTTTTAGACTTACCAAACTGACAAGAGAGAGTTGTGATTCTTGTCTGTTTCTTAATTTACTTACATCTTGGTGGCAGGTGAGGGACTCTAGCAAGAGTTCAGTGGTGAAGTCAGACAATGCTTAGCAAAGAGAAGCAAGAATGTCTTAGAACAACAACAAAAAGAAAAAATAATTTAAAAGTCTATTGTCTTCTTGATCTTTGCTCAACAAGGGCTTTTTAGATTCCAGATTTAGATTCTGTTTCATCTTATTTATGATAGCAAAAATCATCAAGCAAACAGCAGTTACATCAATCCTAGCATGACTTACTCTCTTCAGTTATGTTTGTCCAAGGAAAATGAAGTCCAAGATATTTTTTACAAAATAACAATATTTCAATCTTCATAATAAATCAAGAAAGTGGAATTCAAATGAGTCTCATTCTCTAAGTTTCTGTTAAAAAAACATATCATTCCAAAAATATGACACATTGGCCATCCTAGCATGTAAGATTAGAAAAGATGTAAAAGGAAAACACCCTATTATACTAGATAATAACACATGAACAATTTAGATTAGAAAATATGAAAGAAATATTCCACTTTTGGAAAAGTGAGACATGACCTGAAATGTTTAATTAGTATCCAGGTTGTTCCTGTATAGAAGACTTTTTTTGTTTTTATTGTAAGTCAGTGAGTTTTTTCAGAACCAAACAAAAATAAATCTATTATTAAATATTGTATAATGAGCATAAGACAAAGCCCTGATTTTGCCTGGGGTGATATACAGATAGAATACTAGTTTCATACATTACTGTCAGAGTACATCTCACAGATATTTAAAAAAAAAAAACAAAAAAAAACCACTTTAAAAATTCAGTCAGTTCTAGTGCCAAATTTTTTCACTGGATAACACAGAATAAAGCAGAATATGAAATAGATTGATTCTTTGCAATAAATGCCTTTGATCTTGAGTCTTTCTGTTCCAGATTTTTTGAGGGCTACTATAACTTTTATTATTTTATTTCTTTCTTCTTTGTTCATTTTATGCATTTTCCATCTTAATAGGTGCAAGAACAGACTATTTTAACTTGCTTTGTTAGTCTGTTATAATTTAGTTATCTCCAGATTACAACATGTCCAAAACTCCTCAGTTCATCTTTTAGCCTTCAGTATTAAGAAACAGCCTATTAATACCATATTTGAAGATTTAGAGTGTCTTTCTGTTTCAACTTGAATTATCTGCAAGGTATTAATTCTACTTGTAGAGTCATTTAATGAACTTGAATCTTCATCTCTGAGCTTCTGGCAAGCATATACCATGCTAGAATCTTTACCCCTCTAAACTATGTCCTGTGAACTATATGTCTTTCAAATGGAAACCCTATGACTAAAATTTGCTCTCATATCTCTTCTCTTTTTGCCTGTTATATTAGGGATTTTTTTGTTTGTTTGTTTGGTTTTTTGGGTTGTTTTGGTTTTTTTACATTTGTCTGTCTTCTATCTATAATTAAAATGTACTAGTGAAACTTAAGACAGTTTCATATTTTTTCCCTTTTAATTACATTTTCTGTTTTTTTTGTTTGTTTGTTTTTTCATTAAAAAGTAAAATAATTACACAATATGAAGTTGAAAACCCCATTACTTATAGGATTTCCATTAAAATACTATGTCAAATTAAAAATTCCCACTGGTTTCAGGGATGCCTTAATTCATATTTCTTTTCACCAGTTTTCAAAGATGTGGGATTTTATGTACATGCCTGAAGGGGACACTGGACTCACCCTGTTTCATATTATCCACCAAACAGCTGTCCAATGGCATTCTCTTTCCTATTGGAAGCTACTGGATTCCTCTGTAAAACTGATGTTAAAATAGCTCTCTTTTGAAATGAATGGAGATTGATCTTAAAAATTTTGGCCACAATGTAATATATGAACTTTTAAAAAAATATTTTGATACTATTTTATTTTGCATAATATTGTAAACTTCTGAGAGGAACTTGAATGACCATTTAACTAAGAAATAGACCTTATGGAAGCTTTTGCTCAAAACAGCTCTGAAAAGTATATGTAGTCAGTTTACTGTAAATGTAAAAAGCTTTGTTTTCCCAGCATCATTTAAGAACCTTGATCTTTCTTAAGAAGGAAAAAAATAAACCAGAATTTCAGAGGTCCTTGTATGTAGTTTATTGAGCTAATTATTTTAAGTCCTTTTAAATGAATTGTGAGGAAGGACAGTACTTTTAAAAAAATTGTTTAACATGCATGCCTGGGAATATACCAAAATACTTTTAGGACATTAGTTAATTGTCTGTGATTAGCTAAATCACAATTCCTTTACTCTCATATCACTTCTACACTAGTAACATTATCAAGGTCACAACGACCTTAAGCATACTTGTTCCACTTCCTGTATTTCTACAGTATTTTTCCTAATTTCTTAGCTTATCTTTGGTGTTAAAACAGTCCACTCAATCTATTTTATTTTTTTTTTATCATGTAATAGTATAACATATTCATGCATCACAAGACTTCTATTATCTTCCACAGTTGTATGTCAAAACCAAACCACTTCCACTTTTGCTTTGCAATCTACATAATTTCCAATCAGCTAAGCCTGTCAAAAGTCTTACTCCTTCAGACTTTAACCACTATAAAACTTTTGTTTATACCAAGTGTAGACTATGTGGACTGCCATTTAACTATGCAATACACAGGTTTTCATTAGGTTTCACCTTTGTTTTTCATATTAATTTAATTCATCGAAGCTCAGTATACCATATTTTGAAAATTTTATTTTCTTAGATTTTTTTTCAGATGTTAGACACCTTTCCTGTCCGAATCCTATATAAATCAAACCTGATTGTAGAAGAGTTTAAACTTTCTGTAAATATTTTACTATACTGTATTTTACCATAGTTTCTTCTTTAGTCATTTCAGATATGCCTGCTTTATATAGATTTTATGTTTTTCTTCTGAACTGGAAGTACTACTGAATTAGTTATACCAGGTTTGATGATATACCTGCCATTGATTTTCCATCTATTCACTTCATTAATAGTTCCACTGGTTGAGAATTATTAAATCCTCGCTTTCATTTTACACTTGATTTATCTGACATTAAGCCTTAATGGCTAAATGTATATCTATTGCTTGCAGCAGAAAGTTTCCACAGGAAAGAAGTCACAGGAGGAACCTTCTGCTTAGGTTATTACTATGCCCTGGAAGATAGAAACTATTCAAAGCATCCATGAATATGCAAAAGCAAACACAGGTATGGACGAACTTTCTGCATAGCTCTGTTCCCAAGAGATTTTTGCAACTACTTTAGTTCCTTTTACCACTGAAAAATCACACTATATAATTTAGAGAGCTTTAAAATTTAAGGGGACGAGGGGAAGGAAGGACAACAGAGGATTACTATTATTGTAACCAATTCTAATTTCAAGGAACATTTAATATAATTTTAATCCTGTCCCTTTCAAAACATTCCATGTGATTGCAAGATAATGAAACTAATGAGCATCAGAATTTTAATAATCTTACAACAATTTTTAAATGGTAGAATGAACTGTACAGTTGAAGGCAGACTACTTATACTCTTCAGAGTTGCTTTGACCATAAGCTTCCATAAGCTCTATTTCTTAGTTAAATGGTCATTCAAGTTCCTCTCAGAAGTTTACAATATTATGCAAAATAAAATAGTATCAAAATATTTAAATAAATTAATATATTACATTGTGGCCAAAGTTTTTAAACAACAATCTCCATTCATTTCAAAAGAGCTATTTTAGCATCAGTTTTACAAGGAATCCAGTAGTTTCTGATATAATCAGTTGTCTACAGCCAGATAAGAAATGATGAATCACAAACTTCACAGGTAGTTTACATAGGGATTACAAAGGCTGAAAATGGATTTGGGTTTAGCTATTATATTCACCACTATTTCATTGGATTTATAATAATATAATCAGTAAAAAAAACCAAAAGCCAACATGGAATCCTGGCCCCTTACTTGGACATCTTACATGGGTTTGTTGTTGCAGAATAAGAAAGCTTGAATTTGGCTAAAGAAAGTATGTAAGTTTTCTGTAGAATCATCAGCAGAAAAGGAAGTCTGCAAAGAGAGAGACATTCTACCCAGGTCAGGCACTACCTCCTATCCATTAGGTGTGTAAGAAACCCAGGCTGCACTTCCCTCTTCCAGCTTCTATATATTTCTTCCTGCTGTAAATCAAACCTCAGGAGAAAATGAGAAAAGTGAAATGGAATGGAAGGGGAGCTAGGCAAGAAAGGCTAGTGAACATTTAGTTCTCAGCTCTCAAGGCACTTAACCAGACCTAGGAAATGCCATTGAATTGTGACTTTTCAACAAAACTGTGTGTAAAATGCAAGGAATTACCTTGTTGGGGAATGGCTAGAAAACAAGGGTCATGTATCTTTAAGGGAAATGCTTGCTGAAGCAAAGTGTCAGGCTCG
>WTSP01003567.1:27068-40349 GCA_025331215.1 Actenoides lindsayi
CCTTTGGGGAGGGAGGGGGGTTAACAGAGAGCATCTGTTATAGGTCTAAGGGGCCACCCTGACCCTAAACCGTGACAGTTTCTCATACAGAACAAAAAAAAAAATTTACCTTGAAACACTACATAGATTATCAGGGAGCAACTCAGTGATAGACACACGAAGAAGATTACTCTTGAGGCCACACCTCGAATACTGGATTCATTTTGGGGCCCCTCACTACGAGAAGGACACTGAGGTGCTTGAGTGTGTCCAAAGAAGGTCAATGAAGATGGTGAAGGGTCTAGAGACAAAGTCTTACAAGGAGTGGCTGAGGAAAATGGGGTTGTTTTGCCTGGAAAAGGGAAGGCTCAGAGGAGACTTTATTGTTGTATAGAACTACCTGGAAGGAGACTGTAGTGAGGTGGAGGTTGATCTCTTCTCTCATTTAGCAAGTGATAGGCCAAGCAGAAACAGCCTCAAATTGCACCAGGAGAGGTTTATTTTGTATATTAGGAAAAACTTCTTCACAGAATGGGTTGTGAGGTGCTGGAGCAGGTACAGAGGAGGGCAACAAAGCTGGTGAGGGGATTGGAGAACATGTCTTATGAGGAGAGGCTGAGGGAGCTGGGATTGTTTAGCCTGAATAAGAGGAGGCTGAGGGGAGACCTTATTGCCCTGTACAGCTACCTGAAAGGAGGTTCTAGTGAAGCCGGTACTGGCCTCTTCTCCCTAGTAACTAATAACAGGACAAGAGGAAATGGCCACACGTTGCACCTGGAGAAGTTCAGATTAAATATTATGAAGAATTACTTTACTAAAAGAGAATTTAAGCATTGGAACAGGCTGCCTAGGGAAGTGGTGGAGTCACCATTCCTGGAGGTGTTCAAAAGACATGTAGAGGTGGTGGTCTGAAACATGGTATAGTAGTCATGGAGGTGTTGGGTAGAAATTTGACCTTAATGATCTTGGAAGTCTTTTCCAACCTTAACAATTCCATTCTATTCTATTTAAGTCTAGTCTAGTCTAGTGAGAGCCATTGTTTAGTGGTGACTTAATAGTGCTAGGTTGACAGTTGGACATGATGATCTTAAAGGTCTCTTCCAAACAAAATGATTCTATGATTCTATGACTTAACAAATAGGTCAAAATAAATTTTGATGTAGAAGGAGGATATCTTAGGACAATTAACAGACATATCCTTCCCTCTCCCTTTTAGTTTCTTTAGTAACCAGTATGGTAAGAGTCACAAGCATAAGACTGCCTTTTCATAGCAGGTATAACAGTAACCAAGTGAATCCACTCTCCTTTAAAAAGATGGGCTTTACAAAAATCACATCACATATCCCAGTTAACACTGCCACATTTTACCTACAGAAAGTGCTAGTCTGTGACACCACACTCACTTTTTCTCTGATTATTTGGGAAGAATTTAACACGATTTTTTTTTTTTTTCTGAGTATTGCCTCTTCCCCTCTCCCCTGTGCAAGTCCTGCTGACATGCTCTTTTAACCTTATGAAGCTACTGGATATGAGTACTTCTATAGATTTAATTCAAACCACTCAAACTGATCACATTCCCAAGTGGAAACAGATTTAACAGATGCATTTATTGTACATCTGACAAAATCACAGAAAGGTAGGGGTTGGAAGGGACCTCTGGAGACCATCCAGCCCTACCCGCCTGCTAAAGCACATTCACCTAGAACAGATTGCATGTGGCTGCATCCAGGCAGGTTTTGAATCTCTCCAGAGAAGGAAATTCCACAACCTCTCTGGGCAGCCTGTTCCAGTGTTTCATCACACTCAAAGTAAGTAAAGATGTTTTTAGTTATGTTCAGGTGGTACTTCCTGTGTTCCAGTTTGTGCCCATTGCCCCTTGTCCTGTCTCAGGGCACCACCGGAAAAAGTCTGTCCCCATCCTCTTGACACCCACTGTTTAGATATTTATAAGCATTGATAAGATCCTCTCTCAGTCTTCTCTTTTCCAGGCTAAACAGCTCCAGGTGTCTCAGATTTTCCTTATAAGAGAAATGCTCCAGTCCCCTGAGCATCTTTGTAGCCCTCTGCTGAACTCTCTCTAGTATTTCACTGTCTCTCTTGAACTAGGGAGCCCAGAACAATGCTCCAGATGTGGCCTCACTAGGGCTGAGTAGAGAGGGAGAAGAACCTCCCTCGATGTGCTGGACACACTCTTCTTTATGCACCCCAGGATACCATAGGCCTTCTTGCCCACAAGAGCACGCTGCTGGCTCATGGTTGACTTGTTGTCCACCAGGACTCCCAGGTCCTTCACAGAGCTGTTTCGCAGCCGGTGAACCCCTAACCTGTACTGATGCATGAGATTATTCCTCCCTAGGTGCCCAACCCTACACTTACTTTTGTTGAACTTCATTGTAATTTCTGAGTTCACAATTATTTCTGAGTTCTTCCATAAAAGCCCTATAGAACCGTCAAGTAAAGTGATAATAATTTAAAATTTTAGCAACATTGTAGTATTTTTATATTCAAAATTGCCTTAAAAAAATAACCTTCCTCAGAAAATAAGAAGAAACCCATAAAAGTCCACAATCATCAAAGGCAAGGCATATATATACACACACATTCTATTGGCATTGGTATTTGTTTGACTGTTTCATTAAATCCATTTTGATTTCAAACTCTGCATGTCCTCTCCTTTTCCTGATTCCCCTTCTTGTCTGGGGAGGAGTCATAGAGTGATAGAGCAACTGCTACAGTTTAGCCCCCGCACCTCCGCTGAGAGGTGTATTCCCTCTGTGATTTTTATATCCTAATTCTGTCTGTACCTGCCTTCTAGGTGATGTTTTGCATGATTTGGGTGGAGGGTTGAGTAACATAGTCATTGATGTTTAGCATGTACTCCTTTAGGCTCATTATCATACTCAGGGACGTAAACTATAATATTAATTTTGCCATTAATTAGGCAAATGTCTCCTCTCAGGCCTTCAAGATTTGTTTGCGCTTGTTGGTTTAGCCGAAACAGGGCTGTCTCCATGTGACTGCTACCTTCAGCTGTTTGGCTGCCAGCTTAGTGGATATCCAGCCCCAGAGATAGCATAGGAATATCATTGTTATAAACATCTCTACTTTTCTCACAAAATACCCTAAATTAGCTGTATTTCTGTCTCACAGCAAGCTAGGCAGGCAAGATAGGCCGTTAGGCCACACATAGACAATTAGTCATGGGATTACTAAATCTGACAAAACTGACAAATTCATTTCCATAATATTTACTAATATGTCTGACAACTTTTCTCTAAGTGTCATGGAATTAAACACACAAAGTAAAGAAGCAAACAAATAAACAAAAAAATAGGGTCTGAGATTATTTGAGATTAAAAGAATAACATAAATATAATCCAATTAAAATGTTTCATCTGTTGATGTGACAATATACTGCATGTCCTGTCTTCCTTGGAACTGAAATTACATAGTTACCATCCTGATTTTAATGAAGTAATGAAGGAGTGTGAAACTCCAGCAAAAAGCAATGGCCTGAAAGAAAGCATCAATTATTAAAAAAATAAAAAAAAAATTATAGAAATCTTCTTATTTAGGTATAACATGTTAGTAGGGATAGTCCTAAAAAAACATCTTTTAAATTGAACTTAAACCCCTTGGGAATATTTACTTGGATAACATTTATTGACAGAAAGGGGAATGCTTAAATGTCTATTGTTTGAGGTCACAGTGAAAAATACTACAAGAAGTGCTGACAGTTCAACTTCAAGGTTAATTTTCAAAGCTTATGTTGAAGATGATTTGGGCTGCCTGCAGTCAACAGCAAATTAATTGTGAACAGTATTCCTCCTTTTTGATACGCCAGTTAATTGATTAAATAAGTTTCACTAAACTAATTCTTCTTGACAAACAGTTGGTTTAAATTAAGCCAAGCCATGGCTGTTTGACTTGAAGAGGCTGTGAAACATTTTTGAATCTCATGGCAGAGCTGCAAGTTCATTATAAAAGCCAAAGATAAGCAAGGGCAAATTTGTGAACTTTAACACTGTTTATTCAGAACATGCTCTGTTGTTTTCACACACATTATCGTATTTATCCTCTCAACAAAGCTTACAAGCAAATGTGTTTTAATCTATTTTAAACAATTTTCTGAATCTCACAAATGCATCATCAGAGGAATGATGTCTTGTAGATCAATGAACAAAGCTAAACTCTGCTGGATCAGTAACCCATAAAGAAGGCAGAAGAGCCTCCATAAGGTATCTTGTCACATCATGTTATTACCCTTTGGGGAACAGATTAGTCCCTTCTTTGCTTTGGCAGTTATATATATGGTTGAAGATCCTTTCTCTTTTGTATTAATGTTGCTATGCCTTGCTTTCACTCTTTAAATGGACATACATTTAAATCCACTTTATGTGGCAAAAATAAGATGCAATCAATTGCAATGAAATCAGCACCACTGAAATGGTTTAGGCTACTCCTCAGACCAGGTAATATGCTTACATGGGCCATAGCATGGAGATTTTAATCAGACAAGGTTTTCTTCCTTATTGCTTTAATTTAACAGGACAAATAATGGTTTTGGCTTAACATAAACAAGAAATTAGCTTATATTTCACTGAGTTAATTGAAGTTCAGACTTCAAAATAAAGAGCTTCTTGTCATTTAGAAGTAAGATTCTGGTGGGTCTTTGTTGGAGAATGGCTAGAAAACAAGGGTCATGTGTCTTTAAGGGAAATGCTTGCTGAAGCAAAGTGTCAGGCTCGGCAGAAGTTATAGCAAGGAACAGCGAGGTCAGCTTGACCTTGAGCTTGTGAGCTGTACAATAACAGAAAGTTGTGGTCGAAGGAATGAGGAGGTGAGTTGTAACTATCATCGCAAGGGGATTGGATTAGGAAAGCGTATCCTTTAAAACAACCAATGAGTAACGGAACACAAGTGTGCCTATTGATAAGATGACTGTATAAAAGCAGCCTTCTGATCTCTAATAAACGAGATTTGCCTGATCACTCACATTGAGTGCCACTTTTCTCCCGCCATCTCCGACATTACCTCACCTGTATTTGTCCCATGGAGAGTTTTGGACATGTTAGCTATCCTCATCTTCCCAAGATACAGTCATATTTGCCATCAGTTAAGTATTAGCTTCAAAAGAAGAGAGAGACCATAGGGCACAAATATGCCGATTTGTCAGGATGCTAACCAAAGAAAGACAAAAGTTCAGCTTTTAAAAGATAGAGTGAAATCTAAAGTGTAGACTTCTATTCCTTGGTTTGATTTCCATTTTCAGTTGAGAACGGGGAGGGGGGGCGTGTTACATCACTGCCACGGCAGTAATTCAGAATTAATATAATGAACAGAAGCTGAACATTTATGCTATCCAGACAAAAGAAGCTGAGTGACCAATAAATTCACAGTATAAAATGAATGCTTCCCATGGTTAGACAATTCTTTACAGCAACCAGAGCAGCAGATGAATTTTAAAGCAAGTATTCTCCCTCGGTGAGTTTTAGGTGAACTGCAACTAAGTGCAGAATATTAAAGCAGAAAGCATTGTAAGTGGAGTAAAATATTAAAGGTACCAGAAAGACTAAAAATAAGCAGTAGAAGAGAGCACAATCCTGAGTCTATTACATCATATATCAAGTCCAGTTTAGTGTCACTCTAGGTGGTCAACACATTTATGCAAATCTATAAAATTATCTGTTCAATTGAGATCATGGAAAACAAAACTACATCCAGTCCTTGCACATTTTAAGAAGTTAATTTCCATTTGTCCTATGTCAGAAAATTTGGAACTCAGCATTAAATGAATCTTTCAATAGAAAAAGGCTTATGTGCTTTCAAGACTGAGACTACAATTACACATAATGTATCATTGTAAAGGAATTAACATCTGCTTCTATTTAACATACAAATTAAAGCAGATTATTAATTCTGTATAAAGTTACAGCGATTGTGCAACTATTAGATAAAGGTAGTCATCACTGTACAATAACATGTTTATACATATTGATATATATAAAAATATATTGGCTATGGCTACATACTTTTTAGGAAAAACAGACCAGCAAGGCAATGTGGTGGAGTTGCTCTTTATGTCAGAGAGCAACTGGAATGTAGTGAGCTCTGCCTAGCGTGGGATGAATAACATGTTTAAAGTTTACAGGTAAGAACAAAGGGGCAGGCTAATATAGGTGACACTGTTGTGGGTGTTTACTACAGACCACCAAACCAGGAAGGGGAAGTCAATGATGCCTTCTACAGACAGCTAGAAGTAGCCTCAGAATCACATGCCCTGGAGCTTACAGGGGACTTCAATCAGACTGACATTTGACGGAAAGGCCGCACAGCTGGGCACACACAGTCCAGGAAGTTCCTGCAGTGTGTTGATGATAAATTTTTGACAAAGTTGGTGGAGGATCCAATGAGGAGAGGTGAGCTGCTCGACCTCATATTAATGAACAAAGAAGGCCTGGTCAGGGTCATAAAAGCTGGGGACAGCCTTGGCTGTAGTGATCATGACATGCAAGGAAGAAGCAGGGCAATAAGTAGAATTATAACCCTGCAATTCAGGAGGACTAACTTTAGCCTCTTCAGAGATGTACATGGAGGAATCCCGTGGCTTAGGGCTCTAGAAGGGACTCTAGTTAATATTCAAGCAGCACTTCCTCCAAGCTGAATATCAGTGCATCCCAATGAATAAAAATATGAAGCAGAGAAGGCAGGAGACCCACATGAATGAGCAAGAGTAAGGAGCTGCTGGAAAAACTCAAATGGAAGAAGCAAGTTTACAGAATGTGAAACAAGGGACTGGTCACTTGGGACGAATATAGGAATATTGTCAGGGTATATAGGGATGCAACAAGGAAGGCCAAGGCCCTCTTGGAGTTAACTCTGGAAAAGAAAGTAAAAGAGAACAAGAAGCGTTTCTTCAAATGCTTCAGTGGTACAGGGAAGACTAGGGAAAATGCAGTCTCACTGCTGAATGAGATAGGACTCCTAGTGACTGAGGACACAGAGAAGGTGGAGTTACTGAATGCCTTCTTTGCTTCAGTCTTTAATTCTAGGATCAACCCTCAGGAATTCCAATACCTGGAGGCAAAAAAAAAAAGTCTTGAGAAAAGAAGACTCTCCCTTGGTTGAGGATGATTGGATTAGAGAGCATTTAGACAAACTGGACATCCATAAATTCATAAAGAGCTCTGGGGTCCCCAGTTCAAGGGAAAGAGGGAACTCCTGGGGAGAATCCAACAGAGGGCTACAAAGATTATTAGGGGACTGGAACATCTCTGTTATGAGGAAAGGCTGAGGTGAGTCTCTTCAGCCTGGAGAAAGCTGAGCGGGGATCTTATCAATCCTTATAAATGTCTAATGGGTGGATGTCAAGAGGATGGGGCCAGTGTCTTTTCAGTGGTGTTCAGGGATAGGACAAGTGGCAATGGACACAAACTAGAACACAAGAAGTTCCACCTAAACATAGCGAAAAATTTATTCACTGTGAGGGTGACAGAGCACTGGAACAGGTTGCCCGGAGACGTTGTGCAGTTTCCTTCCCTGGAGACTTTCAAAACCTGCCTGCATACATTCCTGTGTAACTAGGTGATCCTGCTCTGGCAGGGGGGTTGGACTCAATGATCTCCTTCCAACCCCTAACATTCTGTGATTTTGAGATTCTGTGAAGATACAACAAAATCAAGAAGCTAATATTTTATTAAAATAGAATAAACACACTAAGTAAGAAATAAAGCTCTGCCAGTGCTCTGTACCACACAGTAGGTCAGTCACTATTAAGATGATTTGTAAAAGTAAAATTCTGGTTTGGGAAACATCCACAAATTTTGTATTTTATTGTCACACACATGAGAATGAGCCTGGACTTTCAAACTATAACAAAGATTGTCAGCAGAGTCAGGTCCATTTTAACCAAATATTCTGCCTAGTGGTCTGTTAAGTCATAGTTTACAAATCTGATTTAATTTATGTAATATTTTATTGTCTTCATCTCAACTATGGCAGTTTCCTTTATAGGTGTTAGAAAAGAATAAGTAACTCTCAGGAGCCCATTTTGCTCTTTTTGACTAAAAAGGAGCCTGGAGTGAAAAGATAGATTTAGACACAGATCTGAAGCAGCGAAACAAGGGTGAATGAATTACATTTATAAACATGAACTTTTAATTAATTAAATACAAGAGAGAAGAATATACTTATTATGTCTAAATTACTAGAGCACAGAGCTCTGAGCTATATCTTCAACATTGGAAATGTTGATTTGAATCCTTGCTCCAAATAGGAAGCCACAGAGACTTGATAGTACATCTTTGTCAAACAACTGAGATGTCATTTACTTTTCTAGGGGCTCTTTTTTTCTTCCATGTCTTCAAATAAATAAAGAAATTCTATATGTAAGCAACAGATATTTCAAAAATATATCCCTCTCAAACTAAGCAGACAGTCAGAGGTTTTAGTGGCCAGCCCTAATCAACAACTGTAATAAAACCTCTTGATGTCAAGGCAGAACTGGCAAGCTGTTCTTTACATCATTTTAGTAACTTCTTTAATGCAGCTCTCAACAACTGTATTAAATCACAGTCAGAGCTTCTGACATTAGGTGCTTAAAATAACCTGAAAAGAGGACATCTGAATTAGCATGAATTAATTAATCAATTAACTGATTAAAGCAGAGCAGTTCCTCCCAACCTTCACTTAGGTTGAATTTGATCATTTTTATTTTTTTTTATTGAGTCATTTCTCTCCAACCATACTATTTGCTCCAAAAATACATTACCATTCTCTATAAGCCTGACTTTTTTAAAACTACAGCTTAATTTATTTAGCAACCAGAAAGTGCATAGAAGTCAAAGAAATAAATTATAATCAGAAAATTAAAATTGCCTTTCTTTCATGTTTTATACACTCCAACATTCACTGACATTTTAGGAAAAGACATCATGAGTTTTATCTCTTTTCCATTGTCTCCTAAAGATTTCTTAGGCTTTGTTTTTCACTTTCTAATTCTTACTTGCTGTACTCTGTATTCATCTGCAGATGTGTCTTTTAACAGTCCATTATCCTCTCTAATCCAAGATCAGATATTGGAGGCTATAATGTTTATTGGTTCAGTTGAAATGAATCAGAGACATCCTCAGCCTCTCAGGGGGACCCTGACAGACTGGATATATGGGAAGAGAGGAAACTTGTGATTTACAACAAGGAAAAATACAAAATCTATCATCTGGGGAGGAATAACTTCAGGCACCAGTAGATGCTGGGAGCTGATTAGCTAAAAAGTACCTTTGCCAAGAGGTACCTTGGGATCCTGATAAACACTAAGATGAACGTGAGCTTGCAATGTGTCCTTGCAGCAAAAAAGGCCAACAGCCTCTTGGGATGCACTAGGAAGACTGTTGCCAGCAGGTGAAGGGAGGTGATCCTTTTACTCTACTCACACTGGTGAGACCACAACTGAAGTACAGTGTCCAATTTGGAGCTGCCCAGAACAACAAAGATATGAACTTACTGAAGCAAGTCTAGCGCTGAGTCACAAAGGTGATTAAGGGACTGAAATATTTTTCATATGAGGAGAGGCAGAGAGAGCTAGGGCTGTACCAATTGAAGACGAGAAGACTTGGGTGTTCTCATCAATGCGTATAAATATCAAGTGGAAGAGAATGAAGACAAGGGAAACAGGCTCTTCTTGGTATTGTCCAGTGAAAGGACAGGATGGAATTGGCACAAATTAAAACATAATAAATTACATCTGAACCCAAGAAAATACTTTATTATTCCAAGGATGTCAAACACTGAGATAGGTTTCCCAGTGAGGTTATGAAGGCTCCAGCTGTGGGGATACTCAAAAGCTGTTGAGACATGGTCCTGAGAAACTTAATCTAGGTGACCTTACCTGAGCAAGGGAGTTGGACCAGATGATCCCAAGAGGTCCCTTCCAACCTCAATCATTCTGTGATTCTGTAATTCTGTGAATAATAGCCCTTAGCATTCATGTTTTAACAGTATGATGTAACAGAGTATTTCAGATACTTGAACATAAAAAGTATGAAAAAAATGTCCATTGTATCAAAAGGAATTAATTTATACCTCACAGAACTGCATAGAATTTCTCCGTGTTTTACTGATCCTCACATGAGTATTGGTGAGTCTAAGTGCTCTAGTCTGGGGATATTGTCCTCTTTGCATTGGCTCTGACACAGTTTTGTCTTTTGAAGAATGTAGCTCAATGAATTGCATCACTTATCCAGGACATCACCACCATCAGCTGCCCCTCAGACTCTCAAGAGGAAGCTTATGCCAAGAAGCCCAATTCTAAAGTATCTGAGTTGACTGCCTGCCCTCAAAAAAGAATATTACTATTCAGACAAGTGTCTTAATTTATCAAGTAATCGTGTGATTTCAACCACACAACAGAAGAACACCAAGGATCTCTGAAGAAAACAGAGAAGAAACAAAATGTAGGAAGAGGCAATAAAATGTTTTAATTGTAATGTCCACTATTCAGACTTCATTCTTAATGCAGACACAAAGCAAGTTTTGGAGCCACCATTGAACTTTCTACTGACATTAACCAGGAACACACTATAGTAGACTCTTAATCCTAAAATGGATTGAAGATTGCATAGCCTTCAGCATTATTATTTTTTCTTCAATTTATTCAGTATACCTGCAAAAAAACCACACAATACCTTGCTAATCTACAAAACCTCAATGGAATCAGCACTGACTTCTACAAATGTCCATGTGCCATGTTTTAACCCTAGCTGGCAATTAAGCACCACACAGTCACTTGCTCACTCCCCTCTGGTGGGATGGGGGAGAGAACTGGAAGAATAAAAGTGAGAAAACCCATGAGTGGAGAAAAAGACAATTTAATAAGTAAAGTAAAAGCTTCATGCAAGCAAAGCAAAAGCAAGGAATTAATTCACCAGTTCCTATCATCAGGCGGGTGTTCAGCCATCTCCATGAATGCAGGGCTCCATTGCCTATTGGATACTTGGGAATACCCCCATTCCTTCTTCTTCCACCACCTTTATATGCTGTGCTTGACATCATATGGTATGTAATACCCCTTCGGTCAGCTGGAATCAGCTGTCTCAGCTGTGTCCCCTCCCAAACTCTTGTTCACCCAGCCTGCTTTCAGTGGTGTGAGAAGCATAAGAGTCCCTGACTCTCGGTAAGCACTGCTCAACAATAACAAAAGCATGTCTGTGTTATCAACAGTATTTTCAATACAAATCCCAGTCATAGTTCCATAAAAGCTACTATGGAAAAAAATAACTCTATCCCAGCCAAAAACAGCATACCATGTCATAGAAACATCAATAACTCTGACATCTGTCTAGCATGTCTTTATTCTCTTAGAAGAAAAAACTATCATATTTAGTTTGTACAGTTTCCTCCAGACAGTACAGATAATAATGTGGTACAAATGTTGTCAGCTAAAGAAGGCCAAACATACATGCTTTTGAATGAGCAGTGTTACATTTTAAGGACAGGAAATTAAACACTAAAAAATAAAGGCTAAAAAGATTTCAGAATTTTCTAGGCTAAACATTTATTTTTTTTTCTTTTTATAACTTTTTATGTGAAATTGCATGCAATCAGATAATATAAGTTTCAAATTCATACAAAACCCTCAAAACAATACTCAGTACAAAATATTTTTTCTAATTTTCCAGAGGTAAAATATATGTTTGCTCCTTTTTTCTCCCTCTACTGCTCCCTGTTGTGAAAAAAAAAATCATAATAAATAATAGTCTGTACTACATATTAGCTGAGTAGTGACTTATACTTACAGACATGTTGATGAAAAACTAAATTCATAAGTCTGATTTTATAAATTCATAAAAGACACGTTCTCAGAATTATTTCAGGAAGTGCTGAAACCTAAACTGTTAAAAGATAACAGCTCTTCACAGGGGCACTGGGAAGGTAGGGAATAGGAGTCAATCATAATTCATGTGTTACTCCCAGAACTCTCAGAAGACGCTTTCATTTACCATTTCTATTTCAATGAAGATATAATGTGTAACAAGACATTCCTAGAGGAAGTGATTGCTTATGTTTAATTGTAACTGCTTATGACTGAGTTTTTCTGGTGCTTGTTTAGCTCCTGTGGTGACAAAAACTATAATTTGGATTTTGCAAGTGTAAGATACTTCATAAATTTTAATGAACAGTATGACATACTAGTTAAAATTAATGGCAGGAAATATTCTTGTCAAATACATTATTTGTACTTCCCTGAATCCAGAAGAAGGGGGAGGAAAAAAAAAAAAAAAAAAAAGGAAGAGAAAAAAAAGAGCTTAGCATGTTATGTAAAAAATTGCATCTATACATCTACATATAATATATGAATGACAGTCAGCAAAAAGGAATTCACTGAATATTCTAAAATGAAAAGAGAAAATCAACTTAGACACTTAAGTCCTAAGTTCCATCGAGGCTGGAAATTCATGAAAATTAATTGATGGGCATAAACAAAAGAGACATATTGCCTATCACTGAATAACATTGAATACCCTGGCTGCTGATATTATCATACTGCAACAGTCAGAAGCATGGACATCTCTTTCTCATACACAAGCACATTAACAGGGCTTAGCAAAAAGAAGATATTATTACACAGCTTAAGTAAAATCAGATGTTTAGCCATGAAATTCTGAGAATAGTTTTACTTGTATCTGGTTGTTGTTAGTTCGTCTACATCAAAGAAACTTATAAAGTGCTGGATCTTCCCCTGCTGGGAAGAAAGTAAATTCCTAAAGATTTTTTTTTAGAATACTGAGACATTTTCACCTAGCTATCTTTACAATACCTTTGCAATTCAGAGAGCTTTACAAATATTAAACCATCTATTAATTAAATTAAATTAATTAAAACATCTATTAATTCAAAATCAAAATCTATTAATTAGTGGGGTTTTTTTTCTATTTGCTGAACCAGAATATGGAGACAAATAGGAAAACTCAGACAACCTCCCTGTCTTGTACCTGCTAAAAGTAGAGTGCCTGTAGTATCTATATTTTAAACAGAATTTCCTACTGAATTTCTCTTGGAAAAACTATTGGATAAATGAACAATTTTCTGGAAGTTTTCCGTTGAATTATGTAAATGAGTTATGGGAAGATAAAAGATCTAAGAAGACCCTGAAACACAGTATTTTTTTGGATGTTGATGATCAAGGATTTATAGCAAAAAAACATTAATAACTCCAGGAAACATTCAGTAAGCCTTGGACCTCAAGGTTATGCAACACTTAAAATATTTTTCTGGGCATTTTTTTATATTTCACTTTTTTCTTTT
>WTSP01003567.1:46342-68920 GCA_025331215.1 Actenoides lindsayi
TGTTCTAGTTTCCTTTTCTAATTGCTAAGTCTCTCTCCCTTATTCCCTTTCTCTTCCCCTTTGGGGAGGGAAGGGGGTTAACAGAGAGCACCTGTTATAGGTCTAAGGGGCCTCCCTGACCCTAAACCATGACATCCTGCTGGTGGTTGGCCTTGTTTGTAAAGACAGTGTGAAGTGGTTGCAGATTTGTGATTAGTCTCAGTGCAGGCTAGACCTGGGGAAGAGGAATAGAGGTCATTTTACAACCAGCAGAACAAGAAGGTGGAACCAGTTCTTCCTCTCCTAATCAAACTCCAGCATTTCCCTCAGAGTGCCACACCAGCACAACCAAAAGCCTCGTCCCTGTGATGGTCAGAGACCCTTCAGAACTCAGAAATCAGTCATTTGGTTAATGCTTGTTAAGTCCTTCAATACTCCACAGTTTGGGTTGTTTGTTTTACACTTAAGGCACATAACTGTCATTAAATTAACAAAAATCTAGACTCTTCATTTATGTACAACTCTGTGATGTTTAGGCGTCTCTTATTTATTCTCTAGGTGAGACTTTCCCTTTTAAATGTGCTTTTGTTTCTCTGTTTTGTGAACAAATGTGAGCTGCACAGCTCTGGTCCAAAAGTTACTTGAGAGGCTCCATCTCACAGAAACCTGAAATAGATTAATCAGGTTCCTTCGGACAGACTACTTTTTACAGTGCAAATACTTAAAGAAGTAATTTTTTTTGCTTGGTAAAGAACTAATATTGATGACTTCTCTGTTACTACCTCAGGAGGTGCCAGGCATGATAACCTGCTATTCCCTAATCTGCTGTTCTGCAGTACTCAAATTATAGCACACACTCTTTAGTTATATCTACAGTGTAAATAAAAGCCCACATATTTTGATGGACTTGTACAAATCTGTCAGGGTAGTTTCATTTCTTTTAAGATAGAGTAAAAGCTATTAGAATAAATATTTTCTCAAGTTAGCAGGTGAATGGTCTTTACGGACAATCTAAACCATCATTCACATTCAACTTTTTCTTATTTTCCTCGGTTTTTATACTTTTTTTAGGATTTCTGGATTTCCCATCTATTTTACATGTTGTCATATGTGTTGGAGCCACTTCATGTCTATCTTTTAAACATTATGTCCCATCATTAAAATGTGAACTTACAAGTGTTAGCCTTATAAGAGGATGTAACAATGCTTACTGCATTAAAGCTTTTGACCTGCAGAAAATAATTTTGATCTTTTGGAGTATTCATCTGTAAGTATACCTGCTATGAGATGATCTAAGATTTGAAATTCAGCTCCTGAATCAGGCATCAAAATGTAGCCTACAATAAAGGTATCTTAAAAAAAAAATAAAAAAATAGATGTCTTATTCCCATTCTTATTTGTGTATATAGACATCTGAACTCAGACGTCTTAATCTTAAAATTAAGTCTAGTTCTGAAGTCGGTGACTTGATTCACATGCCTAAACATCTGTGTTTCTTTTGAGATGTCCTTGGGTATCTGTGATATCTACATGTGCCAGATGATACTGTACCTATAAGAGATCGATTTCCTTCTCAACTACAGAAGGGGCATGCAAGACCATTAAAAAAGATACTGCCTGTAACCATCTGGACTAAGCCTGAAGTGTCTGAATTCAGAGAGAAAGTCCACACCAAAACACACTAAGCTTATCCCTGCAGAACTGCATTAACTGCATTGCTGGATAAGTTATGAAACATTTGTAACCTGTCAATATTAAGTCTTAAGAACCTGTTTCAAGAGTCACATATAAACACACAGAATTAGCTCCTTATTGTATTTAAATCAATGTCAAGTAGCAATTTTGTGATAAACATTGTTCACAGTCCACTTACTCCGTATGACATGGAGCAGACAGGATGGTTTGCCCCACAAGGAAAGGGGAGCTGGTAGGCCAGAGATACAGCAAGGCTGGCAAGGTAGCAACTTCCCAACAAGGTTCCAGTCTAGTGGCATCTGAACAATATGAACAGTGTAGGACTGCTGAGGCAAGCATAGACTTGTAATGATAAGGCAGGTCCACAGTGATGTAACAAGAGCAAGGTCAGGCCTGGCTGTCAGCCTGTGGATTGAGGTCTGGATCAAACATGAAACATGAGGTTGACATGAGCCCACCTCTCCAGCCTGTCAACATTGCCCTGGATGGCATTTCTTCCTGTTAGCA
Organism: Actenoides lindsayi; assembly: GCA_025331215.1. Classification (NCBI taxonomy): domain Eukaryota; kingdom Metazoa; phylum Chordata; class Aves; order Coraciiformes; family Alcedinidae; genus Actenoides; species Actenoides lindsayi. The sequence goes on from WTSP01003567.1 coordinate 48,524, forward strand.
TGTCAACTGCACCACACAGTTTAGTATCATCAGCAAGTTGAACAAGTTACCTAACAGGAAATAACAGCGCAATCTTGTATTGGGTTTTTGTGACAAGACTGGGAGGCAGAGGGAAGCTATAGGGGTGGTTTCTGTGAGAGGATGACAGAAACTTCCCTCATGTCCCATAGAGCTGCTACTAACCAGCTCCAAGATGGACCTACCACTGGCCAAGGCCAAGCCATCAGTGATGATGGTAGCACCTCTGTGATAACATATTTAAGAAGGGGAAAAAACTGCTGCACTACAGTAACTGGGAGAAAGGCGTGTGAAACAGCCTTGCAACCACCAAGGTCAGTGAAGAAGGAGGGGGAGGAGGTGCTCCAGGCAACATATCACAGATTCCCATACAGCCATTGAGAAGACCACCGTGAAGCATGTTCTTCCCTTGCAGCCCATGGAGGTCCACAGTGGAGCAGATATCTATGTGCAGTTCATGGAGGATCCCATGCTGGAGCAGGTGAATGCACCTGATGGAGGTTGTGACCCTGTGGAGAGCCCATGCTGGAGCAGAGTCCTGGCAGGACCTGTGGACCCATGCAAAGAGAAGCCCACACTAGAGCAAGTTTGTTGGCAGAACTTGTGACCCTGTGGGGTCCCCATGCTGGAGTAGTATGTTCCTGAAGGACAACACCCTGTGGAAAGGACCCACACTGGAGCAGTTCTTAAGGAACTGTAGTCTGTGGGAAGGACCCACACTGGAGAATGTAGTATTCCGAGCATGGATTCTTCATACTGCAGATAGAGAGCATATGTAGTTTCAAAAATGTTGGTGGATCAATCTACCATTACTTTGTTCCATACATGAGTAGATTTCTCTTTATGAGCTCCATGATTTATAAGTTTGAATCGTTGGGTAAAATATGCAAAAAACTTTCAAGAAAATTCACTTTTATTGATGTCTATGGCATCTAGGCCACAGATATCCTGTGAGGAAGTGGTTCATAACTTAGTTTTATAATCTGTAATCATATTTATTATTTACTGTGATGTTTCTAACAGTATAAGGAAGAAGGACTGTCACACTAATATACTCCAGTGATTCTACTCCATTAGTCTTGCTAGAACAGAGTTGTTGTCAGGCAGCATGGAAGATGCATGCTGAACATTATGTAGATTATATTGTTTTCCATGTCAGTAACAAACTGTAATTAGACATTTAAGCAAAACTTACAGTGATGAGAATAATGAAGGATGTGGATACTGCTTAGAGAAGTTACAGATTATCCATACAGGAGAAATTTACAAACAGAATGCATAAATATCTGCTAGTAATTACTCAAATGAGATTATTTGCAGGGAAAAGCAATTTCTGTCATTCAGCTGCAAAAATAGGAAAGTCTTCAAACTGACAATGCATCTTTAGGTCTGAAATAGACCAAATTTCAAACTGAGTAAAATTAGAACAGTTTACAACTAGTGTAGTTGCTGTTGTTTTGGAGTCAGGGAATATTTTAAATGGTCTCTTTAGGCCTCAGTTTTCTATATTGCAAGTACTTTTAATTTTTTTCTGTACTAATTATAATGATTATATTAACTTGCAAAGGATCTTCTGCACTCTTTGATTATTGGATTCTTGGCAGGATTTAGCTATATAGCGTCAGAAGATTTTGGATGTTTAGTCATGTGGCTGATGGTAGAATAACAAGGTTCAGTCGGGAGTCTGGATCACCAGAGAAGTAGGAAGTGATGAGGCAGATCTGAGGGAAAGCTGGGCAAGTAAGTTGGCATCAGGGTGCAGATCAGTGAGACACAGGTCCAGGCGCAGAAATACTTACAATGTAGATCAAGCAGGAACCAAGGCTAAGATCTAGAGCTTAGATGCAGCTCCTGAATGCATGGGAATAGACCTTTGGTGAGACTTCTTTCACTTTTCACATTGCTCTTTCCGAGCAGTTGGATTCAAGGTTGCAAAGCTGCACTGTTTCAGTAGGTGCTGGCAGCCAAACCCCTCTGGGGATTTGCCCTGTAGGGGTAAGTTGTTGCAGTCACAGACTCTTGTTGCCAAGCAAGTGGAGAGGTGCTCTTAATGCCATGCACTATATGTGCAATGTAATTAAATACCTAAGAGAGCTATTCAATTTTCCATATGTGTTTACAAATAAACCTCATAATTATTGGATAAATCTCCTTCCAGACTAATATTATCCTCTGGTTTACTAAAGCTCTGTTCTAGATGTTGAGATATCCTTAAGAAATCGGTATACACTTTCTGAATCTGTTTCCCTGTATAGTACTCAGCTGCTCAGAAAAAAACAAACAAACATTTTCAGGCAGAGATGTATATAGGGAGTCAAAGGAATTATCTGCCAACATTTTGTTTGGCCACCATAGCTTAGATGTTTTCTGTGGTCAATTCTGTATCTGCTGTAATGTTTGGGATACTTTACAAATACCTAACTACACCTTAGTTAATATTTGTCTAGTGTGAAGTGTAGAGATCTCTGTAAAAAAAATCTTAGCAGGTAGAATAAACTATCTGCTGCTGATCCATTATCTGCAGGAATTTTTAAGTTGCTTTATAGTTGCTCAGCAGAACTACATCACTTTGTTTTTAAATAAAAAGTTAACCAATTTGCAGAACTGTGTGTGAAATTATATCCATCATTCTTGAAATTCAAACAATCAAGACTGATGTTCTTAACACTCAGGATGTTTAGATGACCTCCTGTAGAAGACCTCTCACAGTGTTAGAGAAAGCACCAAGCCCAGGACTTCCCTGACTGCACAGGGCAACTGGGTATAAGTTTTGGTGTATATATAAAAAAAAAAAGATATGTTTATTTTCTAGCTCCAGTCTGATATGACCAGGCAAAGTGCTACTCCACAGATATCCTCAACAACCCTAATCACTGATTTACTTCATTTTGTATTTCCGTTTACCCTTCTCAAGTTCTTCTCATTTACCACTCCCATTTCCTTTCAAATAAACCTCTCACTTCTATTTACCCTTCTCCTACTGGTCATGGTTTAGCAGACTTTATAACCATATTTGGCAATTGCCCTGGTAATTTCTACCTTGTTCAGCAATGCTGCTAAGCTAACACTTTCATTATCTACAGTTTCCTGCTGTGTCTTAGGTTGTCTTGTTAATAGTGCTCTGTATCAGAGATAGCCCTCTGTGTACACATTACTCCCACCTAACTATCTGCAGCAGCCTGTTTTCCTCATATTGCTATTTTTTAGAGGTGACACATATCAGGATTCACCATAACATCCTATCTCATAGTTTGAATGTCTCTATGCTTCTGTGACACACTGTTGTTTTGTTATCTGGCTATACAGATAAGCAATGGTGGGAAAATAGTAAGTAAACAATTTTATTTTTTTTTCCCCATCAATTTTTCACAATTGCAATTTTAGAAGTAGTGACCAACAAACATGTTGAGTAACAACATTGCAAACACTGTCTGACACATGATGGTGGCAGCCTGTCCACTTAAATGAAGTATTTTCTTTGTGCAGCTCTTTCACTAGGAAGATAAAAACTAAATGCATCTTAGGTAATGAAATTGGACAGACTGGATCCTGTCCACAGAGTTTAAAAAGGAATAATGAAGCACAGCGATAAAATATTGGAGTTAATGATTTAAATGGTTAAAGTTAATTTATTTCTAGTAATCCCTTGATGTTAAGAGATCCATTTCTTTGCATTTTGTCAATGATAATTTTGTGCTGATGTATGACAACTGATTAAGCATGAATAATTGAACTACAAGTCTTTCAATACATAAAGAGTTGTACATTTAATTAATTTGAAGTTCATTTTGTAAAATAAGCACAATGACTCAAAAAGGGAGAAGCTGGCCAACTAAATATATGTATTAAATTTAGAGCAAAACTGTAATGAACACCAAAAGTTAAAAACACGCAGTTAACACACTGCTGATAAATTAAAGATGTCTCATTTTTTTTTCTTAACATTTAGGGCATTTGTGTAGTGACCTTTAAAAAGTAGAAGTGTTCTGTCTAGGAGCTAATTTGGTACTTGAGACGTAACATATAACAGAACCAAAATTTACAAAGTATGGCCGAAATCCTTCAGTTTCCTTCTAATCATTCTGTCATTCTGTCATTCTGTTCTATTACCTGTTCCATTGGTAAAAATCCTGCTTTACAAGGTTAAGCAGAAAGGATTTGATGATTGAGTAAGCCTTAAACAGTCTGTGCTCACACATTATGTCCTGCAAGGAAAGGTCTTCAATAGCAACCAAAAGATCACTGCTAACTAATGTTTCTTTGAGAGGGAAATGAAAGAAACAATGAAGTTGTTTTACTTAGTTACCTTCAAGGAAGTCATGCTTGTATATATTGTTTCAGTGCTTCACCACAGTTATGGGTGAAATATGGGATATAAATCTTTCTTTGGTTGTCAGAGTGACTAGACCAAACCTAAATTTGATATAGGGATTGATCCTACAGACCTTTCTTACTTGAATAGTAAAGAAGATTTCTCAACTAAATCTTGTCCCACCAATTCTTACTAATGTCTTCCTCGGGAAAAAAAAAACAACTTTTTTTGGCTTCATTTGGCTTCACTGACATTTAATGAAGGGTAAAGAACAGTTCTGGGCATTGGGCTCTTTTTTTTCCAGAATTTCTGAGCACTGAAACACTTGGAGTATAGCAGCATTCAGGTTGAGAATGATAATGGTGATCTGTGATTGTAGAAAGTGTAATGGTAAGCAGTTATTCATATAAATGGTCCCACAAAACAAAACCTATATAACAAAATAAGAGAGTCTGTGAATGAGATGAAGCACTGGACCCTCGAATATCCATGCCACTTAATAGATAATTCATTCCATGGTTTTATCGGAGTCTGCCTCAGATAGTTCTCTTGTATGGCCTTAGCTAGGTACAAATGGTATCTCCTTACCAGTATAGAACTGTCTGCACAGATCAGTCAAACTGCATAGAAAGGAACTTAAGGATGAATCATTAGTCTTACTAAAACATTCTTCCAGTGTCTTAAGAGCATTAACAGTGAACCCATTGTCATATTGTTCAGTGAGAATAAGCTACACAAACCTTATTCCATACTTCACATCTTTGCAAATATTTTTGTTGTTCTACTGTCTTGTGAAAACTCACCCTTAAATTCCATCAGCACTAGACCTGACTAGCCTATAGCTAAAAATATGGCTTCTCTTATATGCTCTAGTTAGCACCTTTTTCAGTTTCATTTTCACATGTAGAAGAAAGCTATTTTGAACAAGAAACTGTGAGAAAGGATTATATATTTGGTGTCTCAGACTTCTGTTTTCCCTAACTCCAGCTTTGTATGTATTTGACTAAAATGTCAAGTGCTTCTCTATGTTTATTTTGTTTGTGTTGTGCTTGTTTGGTTTATTTTGTTGTTGTGTTGGGGTTTTTCTGTGGTTTTAGTTGTTGGTTTTGGTTGGTTGGTTGCTGGGTTTTTTTATTAAAAGAATTTGTATTATTTATTTTCCTCTACTAAAAAAGTATTTTTTGCCTACAAGAAATTTTCAAGTTAAAGAAAAAACTTCATAACTTTTTGATCATGTGATATCTTTTAAATACAGCATAAGAGCTGTTGAAAAGGGCTTACACAGAAAGCAAGGGAGTTCAGAAGCAGTCTTCATAACTCTTAACTTGAGTCTTTAAAACGGAGAAGGACAGGCAACCACAAACTTTTTTTAAATGGTAAAGTAGAAGTTGGTGAGTTCTGAAAAGGCACCCTCATTCATTTCTGCATGAAATAGTATGCTCTTGTGTAATGAAACCCTGAGATGGCTTGAACCTTCTGGTGGAATCTGATTTTCTGGAATCTGATATTCAAGCGCTCTTAGTGTCTAAATTAAAGATCTGTTAAATATAATAATCATAGAATCAAAGAATGGTTTGTGTTGGAAGGTACATCTAGTCTAAACCCCTGCAATGAACAGAGACATCTACAACTAGATTCAGTTGTCAGTATATCCATCCTGATAAATTCATGAAACAATTATGAATATTTGCCTTGAGGAGTGCGTTCTGAGCACAAAGAGGCACCTGCCTGTAGAATCAAATTCAGCACCTATAGGTGGGGAAAGGTGGACCTGAAGACAAACTTCTGTTAAGAGCCCTGGGACACCTGCCTGTCAATTACTACTAGGCCCACTAAGTGTTTTGACAACTATTTCTGAGTTGTGCAACTGCCCCATGCTCTTTATAACAACCTAGTTTCACAATACATTTCTTCATTACAACCCTAGCAAGGAAAAGAGGATGTGTTTAGAACCCTAATTATCCACTTAGGGGATGGCAGATACTTTTATTCCTCGAATTGCTTTCCATTAATATGGAGGGCAAAAGGGAAATTGAGAGCAAGAAGAAAGAATAACCAAAACCCAGTTTCTATGGATTGTGGAATACTAACTGGATGGGTAAATTACATGCTCTTGTGACAAAAGAAATTCAGACTACAATACCAAAGTTGTTGCAGAGTAATCATCTTCAACAAGACAGCAGTTTCAATAGAAGCTAGAAACAGTAATCTCAAAACTAATCTCACAGAAACCTTTGTGGTTATATCACAAATTGCATGTAGGAAATTTACTGTGTCGTTTTAAAATCAATTTATCTGTCCATTAGGTGTGAAGTATGAAGTGCCAACTTTGTAACCTACAATTTGAAATAGAAAAGCTGTAAAATTCTTAGTACAAGAAAGTGAATCAGAAAGTCTATTTGCCATTAGCACCAAACACTGTAGAAACACATAGAACTGTTAGACAACTTCAATCAGATGCTGAAAGTGCACTCAGCATCCACACATGCATATATACACTCTGAAAGTTAATACAAGCTAAAGATAAAACAGTTTAGTGAATTTCACTTAAGCACGTAATATATCCTGACTGATTTTCTCCCAGAATTTTTAATAGATGGTTTTGGTTTGTGTTTTGTTTTTGTTTTGTTTTGTTTTGGGTTTTTTATAAGATGCTAGCCATGAGATTGTTTGCCAGGCAAATTTTGCCGGACACCAATCTATTTGTTCATGTCAAGGGTTAGGGCTGGGCTATCCACTAGACAAAGGACAGATGCTGTCTATTAACCCCTCCCCTTTCCCAAAGGGGAAGTAAAAGGGAATAAGGTTTATGTATTAGAAAATAAAACTAAAATAGCTTTAATGTCAACAATAACAATAAGATGAAACATATACAAATCAATATTGAACCCAACTGCCCTGATGTCAGTTATGTCACAATCATAGAATCACTGAATCATAGAATCATTCAGGTTGGAAAAGACCCTTGGTATCATGAAGTCCAACCATTAACCCTACTCTACAAAGTTCAGCCCTAACCCACGTCCCCCAACACCACATCTAAACAACACTTAAACACATCCAGGGACGGCGACTCAATCACCTCCCTGGGCAGCCCATCCCAGTGTTTGACTACTTGTTCTGTGAAATTTTTTCCCCTATGTCCAGTCTAAACCTACCCTGTTTCAGCTTGAATCTATTCCCTCTTGTTCTGTCACTAATTACCTGTGAGAAGAGACCAGCACTAAACTCTATACAGTGTCCTTTCAGGTAGTTGTAGAGAGTGATGAAGTCTCACCTTATCCTCCTCTTCCTCAAACTAAACAGTCCTAGCTCCTTCAATCGCTCTTTGTAAGATTTATTCTCCAGGCCCTTCACCAGCTTTGTTTCCCTCCTCTGCACTTGCTCCAGCACCTCAATATCTCTCTTGTACTGAGGTGCCCAAAACTGGACACAATACTCAAGGTGTGGCCTCAACTCTGCTGAGTACAGGGGCACAATCACCTCTCTACTTTTGCTGCTCACGCTATTTCTAATATAGGCCAGGATGCCATTGGCTTTCTTGGCCACCTGGGCACACTGCTGGCTCATATTCAGCTATATTCAATTAGAACCCCCAGGTCCTTTTCTACCAGACAGCTTTGCAGCCACACGTCCCCAAGCCTATCGCTTTGCATGAGTTTGTTGTGGCCCAAGTGCAGGACCTGGCACTTGGCCTTGTTGAAGCTCATGCCATTAACATTCACCCATTGATCCAGTCTATCCAAGTCTCTCTGTAGATCCTCCCTATCCTCATGCAGATCAACACTTCCACCTAACTTGATGTCATCTGTGAACTTACTGATGATACCCTCTACGTCCTTATCAAGATCATCAATAAAGATGTTAAACAGAAATGGTCCCAACACTGAACCCTGAGGAACACCACTTGTGACTGACCACCAGATGGATTTAATTCCATTGACTACAACTTTTTGGGTCCATCTGTCCAGCCAGTGCTTGATTCAGCAGATTGTATGCTCATCCAGGCCATGAGCAGCCAGTTTTTCCATGAGAATTCTATTGTGTCAAAATGAATGTGTCAAATGCTTTTTGAAAGTCTAGGTTGACAATATCCACAGCCTTTCCCTTGTCCAATAGTTGGGTCATCTTGTTATAGGAGGAGATCATGTTCGTAGGCATCACCCGCCTTTCATAAACACATGCTGACTGGGCTTGATTCCCTAATCACAATCACCACTAATGCTGTGGAGCAGACACTGAGGAAGTCCCAGACTGAACTCAGTGACAGATGGGAAACAGATTCAGGAGCTGGATTCTGGAACTGGATTCAGGAACTCATGGATTAGGTCCAAAGGCAGAACAGCCAGAGCCCTCCTTGAATGCTGACCATTTAAGAAGAGAGCTTGACCCTCGTGATCCCTCAGCTTTATACCAAATATGACATACGTGGGATTGAATACCTCATTGGTCAGTTTAGGGTCACCCATCCTGTCTGCTCCTCCCCACATGTGCAACCTTTTCCTTTCTGCACCTCCAACAAGGTACACAAGACTTAGCAGTGGCCTTAGTCTGCAGAGGAGCAAGTATAAGCACGAGCCCTTCTGCATACTGATCCTTGGTAGTAACTATAAACATTGAGTATTATCATAGAATCAAAGAATCATCAAGGTTGGAAAAAACCTTTAAGATCATTGGGTCCAGCCATTAACCCTATTCTACCATGTACACCACTAAGCCATATCCCCAAGCATGTGTCACTGCTAGAAGCAGACTCTGCCTGAAAAAATAAACCAGTAACTTCAGAAAGTGAGATTAGTTATAAAAATCTTAGCTGAAAAGTAAAATCACTAAACAGAATTTGTTCTATTCTAACTCAAACCAGAACAGATAAGCCGTAGGAAAATGAAATCCACACCATTCCCAGGAGAGTGTAATAACCAATAGAGTACAAAACATTATAGTGTGTAGTGGGATATGTTGGTGGTACCCTTTACAACTTTCAATTAAATTTAATCAATATAAGTCCAAGAGTGTAAACTTCCTAGAGAAAAAAAGAACATTTATTTGGTTTTCTATTCTTTTACATCTCCATAGGATGTTCCCTGAAATTAAGTTGCCTAGTAGCAGAAGAGTATATGCATCTTTCACTAAACACTTAGTTGATAAAACAATAAAAACATGACCACTTGAAAAAACATGCCTTCAGCCTGAAGAGAATACCACCCTTTCAGGTAAAGGTGAAATTGGATGTGCAGCTATCATTCTCTGAATGAGATCAGAAATTTCTTGTAAACATTATTTCTACCTTCACTTTCTTTCAAAAGTGATTTAAAAAGAGATCATATGCCAAAATTTGAGGGAAGCACTATTATGAGGACACTCAGGAAATTATGAAAGAAGGAAGCAAAAATATCTCCCCAAACACTGTGCCCAGCTTTAGAATAATGACTGGAGGTGACTTAAAAATTAAAATCATATTAAAAGTACAACATTGTTCACACATTAAAGAAAGATATAACATGGAAGAAACTCCTGGGTAGAGTGCAACTGGTATGCAAGGAATCCATTTCACAAGAGTTCCCTAGGCAGCACTGCTTGCAAGCAGCACAGGGTATGGAGCAGAGTGAAGATTCCATGGCCAGGCCCTATGAGATCACAGCAGAGATGGGAACTTTGGGATACTACAGGACTTATTAGCTCCCTGTTTGCCACCCTGGGACAACAGTCTGTCAATTTTTGACAAAGTACTGTCCTGTGTGAACTTTGCTCGTTATAACGTCATTATAATACCAAAACACACCTCTGTCCCAAAGGCTATCCACCTCCAAAGTGCAACCACTCCTCACTGAGCTTGCACCCTGAATTTTCTTCAGTTATATCTTTAAAAGCAAAGTGAGAGAAATTTACACCAATCATAGTAAAGGTATTTATGACTAGAGTCACTCAAGCTCCACCTTGAAGGTGAAAAATAATATAAAAATGGTTTAAGTAAGGGGGGATGTCAGGGAAGACTTCATTGTGGACAAGTCAGGGCGGATACTATTTTTGATCATCTCTGACTCCTGGCATCAGTTGATGGTCTGAACCTCACTTCCCCCCATAAGACACCTTTGGATAAGATATGGGCTGTCTGAGTATTTCCACGGGAAGCTTAGAAATTTTGCTGAGCTGCTCTTAAGTTTAATGCATTTTGTATATCTGCACGTGCTTTGCAGATAGTGAATTTATCACTGGCAATCCACGAGAACTTGTATTTCTTTTGTTCTTAGTAAACTGCACCATTCATCTTGCTAGTTGCAAAAGTCTCTCATTGGGCATCATCAGATCCTTAGTGGCTGCATGAGACCATGAAGCATGGCTAGACAGGGAGTGCAGTGTTATTAGTGAATCTGGAGCTGTGAGGGTTCATATATACTGAAAGCGATCGAACTAATAGTGCCAAACTGGACATCACTCAGAATATAAGCCCAGATGTCCCCAGCCTCTCTGATGTCTGAGGACCAGCTAGAATACAAGGGGGTTTATTTTCTGCCAAATTACTTTACCCTTTTATGCAACACTATCACATCTCTAGATACCTATGAGATGCAGTTTTAAATCTAGTTCTACCCTTTGGAATCTTTTAATACTGTCTACAGACTGCTTCAGAAGTTAACACAGGCACTTAATTCGGTCACTTTGAATGATGTGCTGGGCTCAAGTGCTTAATTTTTAAGTTATTACATTCAGGGTGCCTCTTTTTGGGATGAGTGCCACAGTCTTGCTATGACTCCTTTTCTGTTCAGTGAGCAGTGTGTGCAGCTCAAGCAGCTAACATATGCAGCAGTTTGTACAGAAAAGCACAAAGAAGGAGGCAGCATCTCTGTGCCAACCAGCACACATGTCCCTACCTATGGTGGTGACATGCCACAGGTGACAGCTGCTGTTAGAGTTACTGTTCCTGTGACATCCAAGGCTTGACCCAGACAAATCTTCAGAAGGAAGATTCAGATGTGCAAATCTCAATCTGCAGGGACTGCCTGGGACATCTCACTAACATTAGGACAGATGGTCTTACAGCTTGTAACAGATGTGCAGTTGTCAAAGAGCTGTGCCACCAAATGAAAGAGCTGCAGGAAGAGGTCAGCAGACTGAACAACATCAGAGATGAAAAGTAAGCAATTTAATGTCTCTTCTCTTGAAACTGCAGCTTCAAGAGCTCACACTTTGAACTGCAGCAGAGGTGCAGGCAGAACCTGTACCTGTTAGGGTGGCAAGTGGAAATTCGCATGATGGCAAAGGCTGGAAACTGGCACCAGGAAGATGGCTTCTGCTGTTCCTAAAGACTTGCACCTACAAAATATTTTCACTGTCTTCATATCTGATGAGGAACTGGGAACACTGTAAAAAGAAACATCTGACCCATTTAAGCCTGAGCCACACAGGAGCATGAAGAGGAAGAGGAGAGTGTTAGTGGATGACACACTACTGTAAGCAATAGGGTTTTCCATCTGCTAACCTGACTTGTAATCTAGGGATGTTTTCTGGTTGCTGGAGGTTCACACTTGACTTGTGGAGAGGCTAACAAGCCTCATCCAGTCTTCCAACTATTACCTCCTACTGCTTTTCCACATGGACATTAATTTTAATTTCAGGGAAAACCTACAAAGTATCAAGTATGGCTCTGGGAGTGATGATCAAGGGTGCAGAGGCCTAGGTGGTATTCTCCTCTACCCTGCCAGTGCAGGGTGAATAGCTTAAGGAGTGGCTAGATCCTGCAGGACAAGAATTGGTTGTGCAGCTGATGTCAGAAACAGGTTTTTGGTTTCTACAATAACTTCATGAAAGAGATGTGAACCAGATGACTAAGTGAAGCAAAAGTATATGTACCAACAGGCCGTCCAGATAACCTTTCAACTAGGAGCAACAAAGAAGGAAGAGAATGATCAACAATCATGCGAGAAAGTGGTAGATAGACTTGGCGAGCCAAAGATGCAGATGATATGGAGAAGAATCTCATAATCAACAGGGCAGGATTGAAGTGCAGTCACTCCAAGTAAACACACAAATAAGGAACTGCCTATGGGACAACATTATGGGAAAAACTCCTATTTCTGGGAAATCAACATGCTTAGATGCCTTTATGAATTTTCTGTACAGTGATGCATGCTGCATTGGGAACAGGAGGAGTTAGAAGTCTCTGTGCAGGTGAAGGGCTATGGACAAGGGGTAATGGGTACAAGTAACTCCTCTGGAGATTCCAATTTGACTCCAGAAGAAAATTTTTCACCACAAGAACAATTAAACATTGGAATAATCTCCCAAAGGAAGTGGTGGATTCCCCTACACTGGACAGTTTTAAGACTAAGCTTGACAGGTGGATGGGCCATCTTATTTAGACTATATAGTTTACCTTAAAAGGTTGGACTAGATGATCCTTGAAGTCCCTTCCAACCTGGTATTCTATGATTCTCATTCAGATCACAGACATAGTGGGGTAGTTCATGACTAGACTGTTGCAGTAGGTGTATACAGGCTCTTAAGGGAAAACAGACTGTGACAGTGAAAGCAGGGAATCACACCTTATGTGAGAGAGCCACAGGAATGCATGGAGTTCTGTCTGCATGTGGGTGAGAAACCATCTGAGAATGTATGGGTTAGGATTAGGAAGCAGAACAGAATGAGTGATGTTGTGGTGGGTGCCTGGACAATTTCATCAAGAAGTAGCTGAGGCTACCTTTAGACAATGGAAAGAAAGCTTACACTCACAGGCCCTGGTCCTCATGAGGAACTTCAGCTGCCCCAATACCTGCTGGAGGGACAATACAGAAAGGCAAGAGAAAACCTGCAGTTTTCTGCAGTACATTGATGAAAAATTCCTAACAGGTGATCAGCGAGTTTATGGGGACATGTACTCTACTGGACCTCATACTTTCAAACAAGGAAGAACTCTTTGGGAATGTGATGGTCAGACATAACCTAGGCTACAGTGGCCATGAGATGGTGGAGTTCAGGACTCTAAAATGTATGGCCCTGCATGTCAGTGTAAAGAACACAGAGCTCATGATTAAACAAAACACTTAAAAGGACACATAAAGCAGGTCAAAGCAGAGAGAGGTGACCCAGAAGAAAAGTAGAAACACTATCTGAGAATGGATGGATGGTTTAGGAAATTCAAAACCCATTTGGAGTTGAATTGGGTAAGGGATGTAAAGAGCAGTTAGAAGGGCTTCTACAAGTACACATGCAGCAAAAGAAGGGATGGGAAAAATATGGACCCATTGTTGAATGGATCAGGAACCCTGGAAGTGAAGGACATGGAAAAATGCAAAGTACTCAATACCTTTTTCTTCTCAGTCTTTACTCGTAAGTCCAGCCTTCAGGAGTCCCAGGTCTCTGAGAGTAGAGGGAAAATGTGGAGCAAGGAAGAATTGCCCTCACTGGAAAAGGCTCAGGTTAGGGAACATTTAAACAAATGGATATAAACAAGTCTGTGGGGCCAGACAGGATGAACAGACAGGGAGCTGACTGATGTCACCTCCAAATCCATTCTCAAATATTTTTGAAAGTTTGTGGTGACTGGAGGAGATTCCTCAGATCTGGAAGAAAATTCTACCTTCAAGAAAGGCAAGAATGAGGACCCAGGGAATTAAAGGCTGATCATCATCACCTTGATTCCTGTAAAGGCAATGAGGTAACTAATTTTGGATACTATTTTAAGACATATGAAGAACAAGAAAGTGGTTGGGAATAGTCTGCACAGACTTATGAAGAGGAAGCCATGCTTAACCCACCTGATAGCTTTCTGCAATGAATTGACTGACTTGGTGCATGGGTGTAAGGTAGTGATTGCTGTTTGTTTCAGTTTATTGAGGTTTTCATACTACTTCCCATAGCAGCCTCATTGACAAACTGATGAATTACAGACTAGAAAAGTTGACTGTAAAGTGGATTGAAAACACAGTGGACGTAAAATTGTTCAACATTCCCATTAACAACCTGGATGATAGAGTGAATGTCCCCTCAGAAAGTTTGTGGATGATACAAAATTAGGAATAGTTCATACACCAGACAGTTGAAACAATGTTCAGAAGGATCTTGACAGTCTGGAGAACTGGACAGAGAGGAAACTCATGAATTTCAACAAGGAGAAATGCAAAATTCTTCATCTGGGGAGGAATAACTTGCTGGAAAGCAGGTTTGCAGAAAAGAACCTGAGAGTCCTTTTGGACAAGTTGAGCATGAACCACAATGTGCATCTGCAGCAAAGAAGCTTCTTGGGCTGCATTAGGAAGCAGGCTGGGGGCGGTGAGCTTCCCTCTCTACCCAATCCCTGGTGAGACCATAAATAGGGTAGTAGGTCCAGTTCTGGTCTCCTCATTACCAAAAAGACATAGACATACTGAAGCAAATACAGCAAAGAACTATGAAGATGATTAAGTGACTGGAGCATCTGATATACGAAGAGAGGCTGAGAGAGCTGAGATTGGCTTGCCTGGAAGAGAAAAGGCTCAGAGGGTATCTTGTGTGCAAAAAACATGAATAAATATTATATACTTGTATATTTATTTCATTAATATATAAAGAAATATTTATAAATATTTTAACTATAAATGGAAGGTGGAGTAAAGAAGCCAGCAACAGATTCTTCTCAGTGCTGTCCAGTGAAAGGACAAGAGGCAATAGGCACAAACTGAAATATAGAAAATTTTATTTAAATGTAAGGAAAAAAAAACCACAACACTGTGACAGTAGACAAATACTGGAACAAATTATCCAGAGATGTTGCAACTGTCTCTGTTCTTGGAGATTTTCAAAACCCTACTTGACATGGTCCTAAGCAACTTGTTCTGGCTGACCCTTGCTCTAAGCAGGGGCTTGGATGTGAAGACCTCAAGAGGAACTTTCTTCTGCCTTTTTAGATCCACTGTGAGGTACACAATGAAACGGCTTCAGCACAATAGCAGTAGAAAAATGCCCACTCCTTGAATGTCCTTCAGACTGACAGGTAAAAAATTTTCTCAGAATGTGTTATTGGACAGGGGAATGTCTAGATGTCCCATTTCCTAAGTGATTAATTAGCTGATAACCCATTAAGCTAAATGGGCACATTTCTACCAAAATGCAATTAGTTTTAAGGTAATATTTTACTCTTAAAAAACACAGGAATTTGAGTGATGAGAAACATCAGATGGGATTCACCATCCAGACGGTGAATCATATGCCAGTGTAGCAAAGAGGCGTTCATTGGAGCTCATTGTCATAGGCTTCTTGCATATCTGATGAAGACAATTCAGAATATAAAGTAGACATCTATAATATATAAGATGAATCATTACCATACTAAGCAGCTTTGACTCCATGAAATCAAGAGCTCAGATATTATCTGTGTGTCAAGCATTTCTAGTACTTGTCTCTATTAACATGGTAGTTCTGGCTTCTCTTTGGACTCAAGTGCAAGCCCTCTGTGCTATCTACTTCAGTTATCTGTTGATTTATTCTCTAACTGCTATGGAGTTGCTTGCTCCTCTGACAAACTATGGGCTGGCGGGAACAGGAAACACAAAGATACACACTTGGGTATTGTCCTCAGAGCAAATATCAATACAAACAGTAATTCTTGACACAAGCTGACTTTTGCACAGTCCTTTGGAAAGAATCTAACAGCCTTCCTATCTTTGCATCTTAGACATACCTTCATTTTTTACTCAATTACCAGGTTATCTCAGGTTATTTATGAGAAATTTGGCGTTGTTCAGCCTAGAGAAGAAAGGCTTAAGGGACACTATATTGCAACCTTTCACTATATAAAGGGGGCCTATAAGAAAGACAAAGACTTTCTACAAAGGACTGTAGTAACAGAACAATGGGTAACAATTTTAACCTAAAGAGGGTAAGTTTAGGCTGGACATAAGGAAGACATTTTTAATGATTGGGGTGGTGAGACACTGGAACAGGTTGCCCAGAGTAGTTGTAGATACACCATCATTGGAAATGATCAAGGTCATGCTGGATGGGGCTTTGAGCAACCTGATCTAGTAAAAGATGGCCCTGCCTACAGCAGTGGTATTGGTCTAGATGATCTTTGAAGGTCCCTTCCATACTAAAACAGTCTATGATTCTATGAATTATATTTAAGTGTCCCTCCATAAATTATATATGATAGATTACTAAATCTTCTAGTGGTAAAATGTTAGTGTTTAGGATGAAGTCACACTAAAGTGATTGGTGAAATTTGGGAACAAAGTGTATTCCTAATATCTTGCTGTATAATATATAGATAATTTGATTATTATCAACACTGGAAAACACCTCTTCCACTCTTGGTGAATGTTATGGCAAATATTCATCACCCAAGATATTTTGAAGTTATTTGTAACTTACACTAGTTTTATTTGGCTATTCTAGAAAATTGAGAGAGGTAATGATTCATTTTATATTGTCAGGGTTCATTTTATATAAGCCCTACCACTAGATTAGAAATGAGTTCCTTTTCTCCAGCTACTTTGAAGTCAGTCACATCTAGTTACAGTAAAATGAACAAAATCCAGAGTAGACTATACGGTTACAGCAGTTATTAGACATATGTGAAGTAACAAAAAAGAAAACAGACTTAATCTACTTTCATTAAAATTAAATCCATTTGCATTAAGATTTAATGAGAAAGGTTTCCTTACTCTCTTTCTCCAGCTGAATTGCTATAGATCTTTCCTGTGGCTCATGTACCAGGAAGTCTTTCTATATAAAATCTACTTGAGGTTGCATTTATTTAAAATAACCCCTTATTTATACATTATGTCAACTGTGATCATTAACTGAGTCTCTGAAGTTGTTCAGTAGATGTAAAAATATTTAATGTCTGAAAACATTATTTTTTTTTTCTTAAGGGATAGCGAGACAAATTTAGTTGTCTAAACAGTTTACCTAGTGACAATTTAGGCAAACACCTGAACTATCCATATGGGGCTGGCAGTTAAGACATAAAATATACACGAGATTTTTTCCTCTGGCAGCGGCAGTTAGAAGACAGGCAGGATGAGCCAATGTAGCTCAATGGCTTCAGGAAGTGTCTAATTACAAAAAAATAATGCCACCAGTCTTTATATTTTTACTAGTTAGTTACCTCTGCTTTACTTCTTTGAAAGGTAAATCTCTTTGTTAGACCAAATTTCATCACCTGTTTTAAAGCATTATCTGCTTCTGGCATCTGCAGGAGCAGATAACTACTAAAGCTTGATAGTTTTACCTTTCTGTGTAGGCAGATCAACAATAGCAGATATTTAAAAACGGCAGTATACTCGCTCAGAATGCAAGCAACGTGAGATGTTACTGCAGACACAGCTGCAGTAACTGCTGGTTTTGAACTATAATACATGTAGTTTGTGTCATAGTGATACTGTTCTCAAGAACATTTCCTCTCCTCTCCCCAACTCATCAGAAAGCTACCTAACCAGCCTCCAAAAATGGCCATAAATATATTTTTCCACACATTTGCAGCATATTTCTTTCCATAGGCAGTCATTTAGAATATGAAGATGCAGAGTGTGCAATTAGCAACTCATTGCTTGGAACTGAATTAAGAGAGAAATTCAGTTGCTGATCATTCCACTATACATGAGAGGCACCTGGCACTAGGAAGTGTTCATCTGACATCATTGGATTTTCTCTTGGGACAATGAAAATATTTTTTATACTATTTCAGAATTGGTCACTGTCCATATGACATAAATAGCTATTCTACATAGTATTCATCCTAATCTCTGGACCCTGCACTTTCTTCAAGGTGTCTCCATTTAAGGCTCAGGGAAAGCCCACATGAAACACAGAGCAGAATTCCCCTTTCCACCTCCCTCCCAGGGGAGGATAAAACAGGGAATAAGGAAAAAGAAAAATGTTTCCCCCAAGACTGGAAGTTAAGACTGTAACAAATGTAATGAATAACAGGCGAAAACCAGAAAAAGCAATATTAAGGGAAGAAGATTATAGGACTATATACAAAACCTGCACTGGGATGTCAATGGATTGCGCAGATCACACGGAGTTAGGCCCATCTGAGCTGAGATGTCGTCACAGCTCCCAGAGCCCAGGAAGGAAGAGCCCCCCAAACTTCTGGTCTCCTTGTTATATGGAGTGAGGCAGGGAAGGGGAAGGAATAACAGCTGTCCTCTGACTTCTAAGGGTCTCAGAACTACCACCTGTTCCCCCCACTCAGTCCATTCACCCATAAACAACAACACAAAGTTTCTGAATTACGTATTTCGTCTGTTCTGAACTCCATGCTAAATGCTACTCCTGGTCTATTTACTATGAAGCACCCAAGCTAGAATTCAGAAATCAAATTAAAAATTACAAAGTTTAATCCTGGTGCACAAAGTGTCAATAGAGAGAATCTGACTAACAGGACACCACTGATCATGTGTCCAGACATAGCAGAAATATTAACAGTGTTGGTAAGAATACTTGCTTCATTTTTACTTTTTCATTATAGATTCATGTGAAGCTGAATCCTCAGTTTGATTAATTCTGAAACTGTCTCAAATGCATAGAACAAGAAATTATTTTTGGTGCAAAGGAAAAAGTACGAGACAAAGTCTTTGCTGAGCTAGACAACAGAGAAGAATGTCTCTAGGGAGGTGAGAACACAGGCAGAATTGGAGGTATCTGGGCACCAAAACCAGCAACTTTTCCTTCAATTCATAAGAAAAAAACCTGGTTGCTTAACTGTATGCTGACCTGAAAATGCTTTTCAGATTCTTCAGTTAAAGCACAGGAGGGTAAGAACTATGCTTCTGTGCAGCACTTATTGGCTACCTATAGGTGGTTTCTCACTCTGTCATTGTTCCAGTTTGAATCCAGAAGCGTATAACAGATTATGAATTGTAAAAAGGGTTTATGCTTCACACATAAGCTTCCAGATTACACTGTTACACTTAAATGTCAAAACCTAAAAAAGTTAACATTTTCAGCTTTATTAAATCATATGATTATTTATACAGCTTAGGGAACTGAAAACTTGTTCATTGGCCCAATTCATTACTGTCTGCAAAACTCTCATCACAGTCCAAAATGACAATAGAAGTTATAAAACAGTCTTTAGTATGTAGATTTTACTTGCGATTTTATAATATTTGTAATGACCTTAGGAAATAGATTTAAATGCACAAACCTCCTCATTTTATATATTTTTATTAAATTATCCTTCAGTCATCAGAACTGTTAGAAAAATTATGAGGATGTAGAGTTGTATTTCAATCACAGCAGTCAAAACAAACAGAATCCGCTAACTAGGGCAAATGATAGGAAGAGAATCATGAGAAAACAGCAGAAATGTTTGATACGGAAATGAAGGTGAAACAATTCTCAAAAATTAACATTTAAAGGTATTTTCATTACAAAAAAACTACTGAAACTGTCCATTTTCATTCATTGTTAGTTCTCAAAAATATTTCTGTGAAATACTACACAACTCAATAGCAGCAGCAGAAATCACAATGTGTAATGGAGAAATATATGTCTGTAGATGAGTTGCAGGGGCAACATAATACATTTCAAAATCTGTTTACCTAAAAGCAGCTGCCGGAGGGAAAATATCATGAGAGATAAACATTAAGATCTATGCATGACTTTTCCCATTTCCAGTGGAAACTCCATCCCCCCTTTACAGTCACCTAACCTGCTGGGCCTGGAAGTCCCTCCCCTTTTGCCATCCCATGACAGGTTTACCTGCCTCCTTTTGTCCCACATGATCCATGAATGCCCAATGATTGGATGGTATCTGAAACCACATGTTCTCAAGTGCCCCAGAATTATATCAAGCACCTCCCATAGCCCTGTGGAGTGCTGCCATGATGTCACATATATGTCCTATGTGATCTAAGAATGCTCTTTGACTGCTCGGTTTCTTCAGAAGGCTCAGAAAGATCTCATAAATACATATATATATACACACACACATACATATATATTAAAATAGATGCAGGAATATTTATTTATTGTATATAATCGTATATATTATATAGAAACAGAAACTTGTCAATGTATATATGCGTGTACATAAGGAGTGTAAATGTGTATAAATACATAGATTTATAAACAAACATAAAGAT
>WTSP01003568.1:0-24133 GCA_025331215.1 Actenoides lindsayi
GTTTAATTTAATTTATAAATATATATATTTAATATAAATTGCATTTGAAGGGGCAAGTATTCTTGGCTTTCCCAAATAATTGTTAATGAGTTTTAATTAAAATGATGGTTTGGCTTTGAAATTATGTCTTTCTTTGCTGTATGTACTTTAAGGAGCTGGGGAGAAGGTTCCTGCTCTGAGGGTTTTTCTGCCTCTTTAGAAAGTATAAGCTGCATCTTGTTTCTGATACTTAAAAGATAAATCCCCTATTAATGTAGACTGGGTTTGTTTAGCCTGGAGAAAAGGAGGTTTGGGGGAGACCTTCTCACTCTCAACAACTGCCTGAAAAGAGATCGGAGCCAGGTTGGGCCCGTCTCTTCACCCAAGGAACAAACAATAAGAGGAAAAAAAATCTCAAGTTGCACCAGGGGAGGTTTAGGTTGGATAATAGGAAAAATGTGTTCCCCACAAGGGTTGTCAAGGCCTGGCCCAGGGTGCCCAGGGCAGTGGTGGAGTCCCCATCCCTGCAGGGTTTTCAAAGCCCAGTACATGTAGTGCTGAGGGAAATGGTGGTGATGTGGCAGTGATGGGTTAACGATTGAACTTGATGATGTTAAAGGTCTCTTCCAATCAAAACTATTCTATGATTCTGTGATTTTGGTCAGAAAATAATTACTTGGAGTTAGAAGATGAAGGTGCAGAGCAATGTCAGGCTGGGGATACAAACCACCTCCAGCAAACCTGCCTGCTGCTAGAGCGTGAACCGAGATACTCTGCTAGGTTAAATTATTTCAAACTGCTGTATTTAAGTAACTCTACAAACTGTCTTAGGAATAACAAGCTGTTAGCACAACAACAACACAGAGCATAGAAAATCCTCAGTACTGAATTCCTGGAGGCATCTGCATTTGAATTAGGGCAAAGAGACAGGAAAGATCATCAACCCATGCACACTTCGTGGTGCTGCTGGTCCCAGGTTCTCAGCAAGGTGGTAAACGCGACGGGCTGAAACAACTGGGGCTTGACCCCTAAGACTGTGGTAACGAAAATCAGTCTAATCTGATGTGGTAAGATGAAGCTATATGTAGTATTTCATGCTTATGAGAAATCATTTGTGTGAATAAAAGTGGGAATTTAATTTCTACTTCTAGACCCAGTTTTAAGACATTTCCAGAGAATTTTGAGAGGAGATAATGACTCACAATATGCTTAATTACCTGTTAATGTTAATTTGTGCTGAGCAGAGAAAAATCAAGAGTTGAGCAGGCTGCATTGAAAGGCTTATTGCTTCTTTAGCTAAAATAAAAATTAAAAAGGGGGGGGAACCACTATTTTGATACAACCACCAGTTGCTTGAGAAGAGCACTCAGGTCAAGAAAAACAGTTGGATTTCCTGAATATTGCCCTCCAGTATCTGAATGGGGGCTACAAAAAAGCTGGAGAGGGACTTGGTACAAGGGCTTGTAGAGATAGGATGAGGAGTAATGGCTTCAAGCTGGAAGGGGG
This sequence comes from Actenoides lindsayi, assembly GCA_025331215.1. Lineage (NCBI taxonomy): Eukaryota > Metazoa > Chordata > Aves > Coraciiformes > Alcedinidae > Actenoides > Actenoides lindsayi. Next base: position 1,486 of record WTSP01003568.1, read on the forward strand.
GAGATTCAGATTAGAAATTAGGAGGGTGTTGAGACACTGGCACAGGTTGCCCAGAGAAGCTGTGGGTGCTCCATCACTGGATTTGTTCAAAACTAGGTTAGATGGGGCTTTGATCAGCCTGGTCTAGTGGGAAGTGTCCCTGCCCATGGCAAGGGTGTTGGAACTAGATGATCTTTAATGTCCCTTCCAACCCAAACCATTCTATGAATGTAATTTTCATGTTCTGTCCACAGAGGCAAGGGTGGCTTGAATATGTGGGTGATTTTAATACAAATTCAGATAGTGAGAATCGAAGTCTAAGTAGAGCAATAGGAACCTAGAAAGTGCATATAGACATCATTTTAGAAGGGAAAAGACAAATGACAGCAGCTCCATTGGCCTGGTTTCCCGGAGACAGCTGTCCACAGCAAACTCAGGGATGAGTTTTTGAACCTTAAAGAACTGCTGCAGTTGTGTTCTGAGTGGGAAAAGATTTAAAATGCTAATAATAGTCTCCCCTTTGGCATTTATGTTCATCAGAAAAGCAGTCACATAGATAATTTGACTGTCTGGGTAGAATCACCTAACATGAAATGGTGTATTTTGGGGGTTGTATTTCAGGGAACTAATTCCAATTTCACACAGGGTCCACATTCTTGTTAATAATGGTACCAATCACATTTTTGAATCAAGCTGAAATGGACTTAGTCAAGTCACTAATGGGAGCATTTTTTCTTCAGTGACTTTAGAGAAGTTCAATAAATGCTGCCATTTGAGCACCGATCTATTAAATGTTTTTACGTCCAGTCAGAGACCAGCCTCTTTTTTCTGTGTCTAGTACATTTGCACATCATAATGATAATTTTATGCATTTGTCCTCTACTTGCATGGGATGAATTTTTAATGTGCAGGCAGAAGGTGAAATTTTTATTGCTTCTATGAGTATAAGGAATGCGTTTTAAATTCAATTATATACTGTCTCTGGAAATATCACACAAGTGACTTGCCAATAAATACAACTCACAGATTACTGAAAACTCAAGGGGACATTAATCACCAGAGTGACTTAAACTGTGGGAATTGAGCCGCGTATTACTTGTGACTTCAAAAAATACAAGGTAATGCTTATTAGGAAAAGCAATTTAAACTTTATATAGACACCAATAAACCAGCATAATTATTTCTGGAAGGAGATGAAAAGAATTTCTACAGCTCAATGAGGACAAACTCACCACGTTCCCCAGCAGTTCACAATGCAATTAGAAATATATATTTTAAAGTGTAGAGAAAATAGAAGGGGTCAATGAAGATGATCTCAAAGAACATACTTGCAGGAGTTACGCTGTTGAATTGAGCTATAGATGGAGACAAACCAGGCTTAAGCTAAAGTGTCCTCAGAGGGATAGTAAATATCCTGAGCTACTTAATAATTCAGAAAATCACAGCTGACCTGCAGTGCATTAGTATTCTGTTAAGCTGCTAACAAGGAGGCTGAGGAGGACCAGCTGACCGAAGCACTCTACAGATCAATAAGATAAGAGTTTTAACAAGAAAATCAAATGTTGAAGCTAACTTTCAAAGCAAATCAAAATAAGCACAAGGGTGGAAAGAGCAAAGGTGGTATTTAAAGAAATAGGTTTGTCGTGATATTCACAACAACGAAATAAAGTGTAAGCCCTTATCTAGAGTAGTTCATGTTTGAAGGGTCCCTGGGGTCATCTGGTCCAAATCCTCCTTCAAAACAGGAGGTGAGGCTGAGCTGATCAAACCAGTGCAGAGAAGTCTGAAAGGAGCAGATGTCCTGTCCAACATGATATCTACACCACTGCTGTGGTAGGGAAGGGAGATGCTCAGCATCTCCTGGATTCTCTGTTGGAGAAAACCAGGGTTACAATCCATTTACAAGCCCAGACCTATGGGATTTATCCTTCCAAAGGGCACCAGAAATCCAGGAACTTTTGTTTCTCTGGAATTGCAGATGACAGGTTAAGCTGATGTTTCAATACATTTCCACCCTTCATAAGCAAACTGTTCCCAGTCCTGTCTTCATGAGGTGCTGATTGTCTAAGGGACAACTGAAAAGTGACAACGTCCCTGAGCTACTAAGATTCATTACAACCTCCATAGACATCTGCCACTGATTTTTTTATTAAAGGAAAAAGCACATCTTTATAAGAAAATATGCAATCTTGTCTTACAGGCTCCCAAACGAGGACAGCTCTGCCCCAGATAGTGCTGTTCTAGTACTTGCCTTACTGCTAGAAACTGTGAAATTGGATAAAAATCTCAGTTGATCTGATTTCTAATTCCACTGGGTCTTGCCTTCCTTCACCTGTGAGATGATCTTTGTCATCTGATCTTTCTCCCACGTGGGTAACAAGTACTCTGAATGCACGTCAAATGACAAGTTCATTATTCCAAGAATGCTAACGGAGGTTTTTTGGAGGAGGTTATCAGGGAGGACCTGGCTGCCTTGTTTTAAATCAGTGGTTACATGCTCGCTCCGATGCTGTGGCTGTGATCTGCATGCCTGTTCCAAAAAATGAGTTATTGGATATTTGAACTATTTAAGGGCATTTTGTTAGATGTTAATCATCTAAGAGCAATAAATTACCTCAACTGCGAACTTCAGAGATGATCATCAATGAAATAGAAATGACAGTGAACTAGAAATGGATTTATGGGAAGTGATTTCAAGGCCCATTGCTTACTTCTTTTAACTATATTTTGATACCTGTCAATGAGTCAGATTTTAATCTAAAGTATTTCCTTTTAAACATATATAATGACATTTTTAATCAAGATGCTATGTGGCCTTGAATAAATCAATGTAAATTACTACATTTTCTTTTGTCAGTCAGCCATAATCTTATAATGATGACCTTCTTTCTATGACAAAAAAAAAAGTTGACTGTCATAAATTACATTTTAAAAATAATTTTTGATAAGCTGCTAGATTTGCTGTTTCATGAGGAAAAGCTCTGCTCTTAGCCAGGCTCACTGGATGCTGCCATGGGCAAAAGGGGGCAGCGTGCTGCATCCTGGGTTACAGGGCTCAGGGTAAAGATTGAGCACCAAAAATGATTACTCCACCTTCATTCCTTTTAGGTCCATCTCCCCTGTCCTTTCTCCTTCACTGACATACCTGTGAGCTAATTTCAGGGTCAGGTTTCCATTCTGCTTGCTCCATACATGTAACACAAGTCCTAATGTTGTGTCCTGCCTTCCCCATGTGTTCTCTCTCTCTCTAAATACCAACCATGTTGTCTCAGAGAGTTTCCACTAAAAGTACCCACCCACTCACATTTCAATATTGCCTTTATCACTTTTCTGAAAAAGGACAAATGGAAAAGATTTAGACACAATCCTTGAGTACTGATGATCTGAGTCCCCTGTCAGCTCAGGAGGACTGAAGTAGCAGTATGCCAGCTGAGATTCCTTTTGGGATACAGAGGCATTGATGTAATGTTGATCTTTTGTAATCTGTTGATTAGAAAGTCTGAGAGAGTTGGGATTATTTAGGCTGGAGAGGAGAAGGCTCCAGGGAGACCTTATTGCAGTATTTCAGTACTTAAAGAGGGCCTATAAGACATCTTTTTAGCAGGGTCTGTTGTGACAGGACAAGGGGTGATGGTTTTAAACTAAAAGAGGGAAGATTTAGACTGTGTAGAAGGAAGAAATTTTTGACAGTGAGGCTGTTCAGACACTGGCCCAGGCTGCCCAGAGAGGTGGTTGATATTCCATCCCTGGCAACATTCCACGTGAGATTGACCAGGGCTCTGAGCAACCTGCTTTAGTTGCAGGAGTCCCTGCTCCCTGCAGGGCTATTGGACTAGATGACCTTTAATGTTCTCCTCCAATCCAAACCATGTTGCAGTGGAAAAAAAATAATGAAAACCAGGACATGCTGGATAGAGCGAAGTTAGACATCTGTTGCAGTTCGAGAGGAGGCAGATCCAATGCATATTGTATCCAGTGCAAAATTTCTCAGGACTTTCTCCTCCAGGATGAGAGTGGCCTTTACATGGATCATCTGACCCATGGCCAGTCAGTCTCATTGCTCACTGCTGACCAGAATGTTTCCCTCCTTCTCCAAACCACTTTGTACCTGGAGCACGTTGCAGATCGCAGTACGTCTGTATGGCTGGATCTATGCTTGAGCTGATGCTCTTCCAAATATGAGATGCTCCTGTTTGAAGGTTATGTGGGTTGGGGGCCATGCTTCCAGCAGGGACTTTAGGATGAGCTTGGGCGTAGGGTTGCACCCAGTCTTAACAGAGTTATCTTCTAATACAGAATATGGGAGCTGGTTTTAGGATTGCAGACCCTAGATGAGCTGGTCTTCAAGCAAATGTGGAGGAAATGATAAGCAAAGATTGTGACAGCAGCTGAAGAGAGCTATATTAAATAATTGAAATTGCCTTCCCAGCATGTTTTGTTTGCGGTTTTTGTTTGTTGGTTTGTTTTTTTCATTTTGGTTTGGGGTTTTTTTTGCCCATTACATTTCTTGCCTGGCTGTAATAGTCCAAAGATTATATTTTCTTAAAGAATTGAATTTTCGAACCGTATTTCAAATATGTCAAGCTTATTTGATTATTTCTTCAATACAATCCAAGTCACTTGAATATTCTCAACATTTAATTCATTTTCAGCTCCCCGTTTTTTTCCACGCAAGAAAAAATGCAGAGGCTTACTGTGCATACCAAATTTTGGACTCCTGAGGTGTACAGAGTTTACCAAGACAGGGAGAAAATCAACAGCATTGTATGCACAAAGATGGATTCGTTTTTCTCTTTTCTTGAATTCAGTAGGGGGACTGAGGCTTATCCTGAAGAAGGAGAGATATACCAGTTATGGCATTAGAGGCATTATAAAGGTATTTGGTGTGCTGAGCCTTCTAAAACGTGCAGTGTTACACTTTTCAAGCAGATTCAAACTCAAATCTTGCAAAGGTCCTTGTAACATATATAGAAAGACATTCACAGATAAAAGGGCTCTTCTACAAAAAAACAAAGAGCAACATCAGCCACCATTCCCAAAAGTACGAATAAAAGCCATTAGAAACAAGGAATTAAGACAAGCTGCCATCTGTTAGCCTTCAGAGCTTCACAGAGGATAAACTTCTTGTATTACACCCCAAAATCAATAATGTGTGTGTTGTCCTTTCCACCGTGACCGGCAAATGAGCACACTGCCGAGAGATTGTCTTTGCTTAAAGTAGGAAGGGATTTGCTGGTGTTGTATTTTTTGCCTCGGGCTAGTCTGGAAGTCAGTGTTCCTCTTGTGTCTCCTACTGAGTAGTAATTATTCAATGCTGCCCCAGAGCTGTGCAGGTTAGAAATTAGAAGGAAGGTTTTTTTGCCAATTTTTTGTGTTGAGTTAGAATCACTGAATTAGGCTGGTTAGGGTGCCCTGGATGGCTTACAGTACTTTGTGGTATTACGTGGAGTTTACACCGACACTGCTTGTCTGTAAGAAGGTCTCAAATGCCTCTATCAAACTCTCTAAGATTAATTCACATGGGGCCACTCTCATAATTTCTTGCAAACATGACTGTCCTAGATATCCACCGTGAAGAGGAACAAACTGTTCTGGACTTTGGTGCCTTTTTTCTGTCTCATTTCTCTGAGGAGGAGTTACGCCAGTCAATACCTGAAAGACAATTCTTGGTGATGATCTACTGATCACATATGTTTTTGTTTAGACTTGTCCCTAAGTAAATAAATAATCTCAGATGCATGAAACCAGAATGAGGAGCTCAAGATTGCCTCCAAAGCCACTTTTGCTACTTTTGCTGCAATTGTGTCTGGCAATTGATGATGCTGCCAACCATGGTGTCACCCCTGCGAACTCACTACATAGGAATGGGTCCCTCTCTTTTGGGCCCCTCACTCCCAGAAGAACATTGAGGGGCTGGAGTGTGTCCAGAGATGGGCAACAAAGCTCGGGAAGAGTCTAGAGCACAAGTCTTGTGAGGAGCAGCTGACAGACTGGGGTTGTTCAGCCTGAAGAAAAGGAGGCTCAGGGGAGACCTCGCTCTTGACAACTCCCTGGAAGGAGGTTGGATCCAGGTGGGGTTGGTCTCTTCTCCCAGGGAACAAGCTATAGGACAAGAAGAAATGGCCTCAAGGTGTGCCAGGAGAGGTTTAGGTTGGACGTTAGGGAAAATGTCTTCCCCAAAAGGGTTGTCAAGTCCTATCCCAGGCTGCCCAGAGCAGTGGGGGAGTCCCCATACACGAGGGATTTCTATTAGTGCTGGGTGAATGATTGGACTTGATGATCTTCAAGGTCTCTTCCAACCAAAATGATTCTATGATTCTAATGTTTCAGGAAAGTCTTCCATATTTTTTATCCTGTATTATTCATTTGCTATATCACAAAAAGTCTTCTGACTCTTCTTGTAGTAATCAACAGTAACAAAACCTAAGAATATATTTAGATATTTTAATGTTGCCTTTGTAATTTGTGTAGATTCTGTCAACATCTGTGTTGGGGAGTAATTTTTCTTTGAAAGTTCAATATTAAGGACACAGATCTAAGGTCTCTTTGCTTTGGTGGGCACTGAAAGAAGTTTCCTGGGAGAATGTGAAATGCTTGTGATTCAGATGACCTTAAAAGCATTTACAGCTTTTTTTTTCTTTAGAATATATGTAATTGTTAGGACAGCAGACTGTGGTAATCTTTCTAATACATTCATTTAATGGTGACAGTTAAAAGGAGAGAGGTGGGAAGCAGCATTACAACAGCAGCAAACATTGTGGAATAGGGTCCATGCTTTGGAAACAGTATTGTCAGTATCTTCATGAAAAAGAGATTATTATGACAATTTGCTGTCAAGTGCAGTAGACATCTATTAGAGACAAAACGCCTGGCTTCGATTGGTTTTGAAGACATTGTAAATGCCCAATTTGGAGGAATGGACGAAACAGATTGAACATGCAAATGTGATTTGTCACTTCTTTCAACTCTACCATGTCCTCGAAGTATTGGTCAGTGTTTCAGGATCGCTTTTGAGAAGCAGTTGCAAACATCTTTCATTTTCTAGGCATAGTATTAGCATCCTGTGTGAGTTAATGTTTTTTGTTTGACTTTATTCTGATGCTGCAGTGACGCATCTGTAGTCTGAGTCGAGATGCAGAAGCAGAAACCGTGCTCAGTGCACCCACTCAGGCTTGCCCACAGAGGCTGACAGGTGAGGGCTCATTTCCCAGGAGATCTCCTGGAGAATGGGGAAAAAACACTGGAGAGAAACTCCTCGACGGTAAATTGCTTTGAAGAGGTAATAATGACATTGCGAGCCAAGGACAATTTAATCTTGGCTGTATTGTGAATGCAGGATCATAGAAACAAAACACGCAGGTTGCCGGGGTGTGAGGGAGTATCTTTGATAACACAGATAATGTTGGAAAAGATGGGTGGGTTGGAAGGCACAAAAGCTTTCCTCTCGGGCTGTAGGTATATTTTGATTTGCAAATATGAAGAAACAGCAACTGATACAGCAGAAAAAATTAGCCCATAGCATACTTGAATGGTAATAGCAAGTACAGGCTTCCTCTGTTGTCCCACACAAGAGCAGCACTGCTAGGCGGTATGAATTCTTTGTCTGTAGCTGAGTAACCAAAACTCTCTCTGCCTGAAGTTCAGTGATATTTCCAAAGCAGTTTGCTGCTGCTGAGCATTTGTATCTCTTCAGGAGCAACTGTCCTTTTCAAGATTAATTATCTTGAGTGAATGCATGTAAAGTGCATGAAGGGCTTTATGTACCTGCTTATTCCTCTCCCTCCTTCTCATCGTTGCAGCAACAGTTTAATTTTTTATTAAAATTGTACCATCTCCCCAACAACTGCAAAATGAGGTGCAGTAGGGCAGCAGTCTCTGGTAATGAACCGCTGTCAGGGAAGGACAGGGATTGACAGAAGCAAGGGAAAATAATAGTCTGGGGTATCTCTGCAGCCTAGCAAACATAAACAGAGCCCAGATCAATATATGGTGAGCAACCACATCCTTCTGTGATCCACATACCGTGGGTGCATTCCCCACAGGGAAATCAGAGTTTTGGCCTTATGATGTCAGCAGACCACTTCACCTGTTCATCATTATTATCCTTTTGTCATTAGAGGGAAAAACTGCAATCCTTTGCACTTGCTATACTTCAGTCTTTCGCTCAGAAGGAAAAAGATCTGTTAATTTACTTCCTGCATCTCTCCCATTTTCCTATTTATAGCAGCTCTTAGTATGTAACGAGACGTCTGAGAGAAAAAAAATTACTACAAACCTCTTTCAGGAGTTTATTTACCAGAATAAGGTCCGTGTTATGAGTGGCAGAGCTTTAAAACTGTAGCTCTAACATTTTCACCCTCTCCAAGATGAACAACGCCAAAGGATTTTAATGCTTTTGTAGCTTTGGCACAGCAAGCAAGTCATCCGCAACATCTGTAGAGCAACCTGTTCTCTCTTGCGAAGTCTGAGCTGCTTTGAAGGCCAGACCTAAGTGTAATTAATGTGAGTGTGAGTGACATCTTTCTTTTTCCTTTTTCTCCAATATTCTTTAAGCTAAGGAAAATGTGCAGATTAGGTCAGGAAAACTAGCCTTGATTTACCAGTTACATTTTCAATAGGGTAAGGATTAAGTTTCTAAAGAACTCAATACACCTTTTCTGAACTTACTTCCTGCCACTTCTGTTGTGATGGGTACTATATATGAAAAAATCCCAACAGTTTATTCTCCAAATAATACCTATTAATCTGATGGAAAGGCGGAATTGTATTTTTGTGCAACAGTTTGAAACACAAAATGAACAGACAACCCTTTCACTATGCATGATTGGCTCGCTCTGTCCTGGTTTAAGCCAGAACTGAAATAGTTCTGTTCAGTGATTTTACTTTTCATCTCAGTCTCTTCTAAGCAATGGCACTTTTTGAAGCTAAGGGTAGATTTTTGCAGGCAGTCTCTGCTTCCAGCAGTGATAACACTCCATGTTTAGAGTAACTACCAAGGGTTGGGGTGTGCACACAGGCTTTTGCTTATTCTTGCTTCTTTGCAGACCGAAGTCAGTGCTCAATCTTGTGCAGCACATTGGGGTGCAGAAAGTTGGGTTCGATACTGGTTTTGTATATATTTGTATATAATTAATGTTATTGTTATTGTTTCATTCAAGCTGGTTTAGTTTTCTCTTCCAATCCATAAGTCTCTCGCCCTTATTCCCTTTCTCTTCCCTTTAGCAATGGAGAGGGGTTAACAGAGATTATCAGCCATTTGTCTAGTGTCAGCCCAGCCCTAACCCTTGACACTCTTGCATGCTGGCTCTTGCACAGAGGCACCCAGCAGCTTTGTTGGCCTCAGGCGCTAGTTGCAGTTCTCCCCATTCAAAAGAGACTCCCTGTCTTACCACCTCCTCAAAACTGTTTGCATTTTCTCCCCAGCAAGCTGATGCACAGTTGAGTCACTGCATGATCTCAGTGCTCTGGAATTTCTGGGCAATTCTAACACTGGGTAATCCTCATGGCATCTCCAAGCAACCTGGGAGATTTTGCCAAAGATCTGAAACTCAGCATGCAACTTTCTAACCATGCTGGAAATGCATTTTTAAAGTACTGAAATGAAATCCCTTGTGTCAGCACCAGCAGGACTAGGGCAGGGATCATCTGCCTGGACTTGGCACTGGTGAGGCCACACCTCAAATCCTGGGTTTAGTTTTGGGGCCCCCACTACATAAAAGACAGTGAAGGGCTAGATCATCTCCAGAGAAGAGCAGCGAAGCTGGTAAAGGGTCCAGAGCACAAGTCTTGTGAGGAGCAGCTGAGGGACCTGGGGTTGTTGAACCTGGAGAAAGGGAGGCTCGGGAGACCTTCTTGCTCTCAACAACTCCCTGAAAGGAGGTTGAAGACAGGTGGGGTCGGTCTTTTCTTCCAAGGAAGAAGTGTTAGGACAAGCGGAAATGGCCTCAAGTTGTGCCAGGGGACATTTAGGTTGGACATGAGAAACGATTTCTTCCCCTCAAGGGTTGTGAAGGCCTGTCCCAGGCTGCCCAGAGCAGTGGGGGAGTCCCCATCCCTGGAGGGGTTTCAAAGCCATGGAGATGTGGTGCTGATGGATATGGTTTAGTGTTGACCTGACAGTGCTGGGTTAACAGTTGGACTTGATGATCTTAAAGGTCTTTTCCAACCAAAACAATTCATTGATTCTGTATGGGATAATGCAAAACATAGAGGCCTATCTTGCTTTGTAGTTCTGCTCTCTGCCTTCCTAGTTTGGTTTAGGGTTTACTCCCTAATCATCATATTTTTTCCTCTGTATGGCTGTACTGACATACATGACAGGGACAGGATCTGTTCCCTAAGATATAAATGTGGTATAGGAGCAATAGAGATTTTTTTTTTTTTTTCCTTCTGAAACTCTTTTACAAGATTCTACTTTAACTGATACCAGACATCTCAGGACAGATATCAATATGGGAAAGGTGGGACTACATGGTGTTCTCTGGTGCAACATATCCCAGTTTAAGGTGGCAAAGAGAAGACAACACAGAAGATTGTAGAACAAATTTTTGTAAACTTTGATGAATAAGGCTGAAAATGTTTTTCTTAGTTCTTTTTTTTAAGATCATGATCCTGACAGAGCCAGCAGTCCCCACCTGACAGAACTTGACGTACAGGCTGCCTGTACATAGAATTTCCAGCTTGAGTTGTTCAAAACATCAGTTTTGTTGTGAGTAACCTTAATCAAGTGTCAGCTTCTGCTACGTAAGATTTTTGCCTCTGTTCTTCTGGATCAGAGAAACTGTGCTGTAGGGGCATCCCAAATGTAAAAGCAAGGACATTAACATTTTTCAACCTTCATTCCAGTTGGGTGGAAAGAAGAGTTTCAGGGAATGCAGACAGACTTCATTTCCTTTTACTGATCTGTTTTGATTTTTTAGCTATGCTTTTCCATCTGGCCCAAGGCAGAGAACAGTGACAACAACTGCATTTGTTATGGTGCCAACCAGTAATAAAAGAGTTTGTTTCAGAGTTAACCCATGAGAACCACTTACCACCAACCGCCAAGCTGGATGGACACTTTCAATGAACACCCTCTGAAAGTTTGGGGAACACATCTTGAAATGCCTTTAGAAAGTAAATAGATGCTTTTGTGTTGAGCTGAAGAAAGAAGACAGCCAAGTTCCCTGCACAGTTTTCATGTATGTCAGAAGATAAATGTCCTGTCTGAGTGCTGGCATCTCTGCCACTGAGTATTTTTTAGGGTAAAATCAACCCCTTGGGTTACAGCCAGGATTGTTTGGAAGCCCTTGCTGGTTTAGTACAAGAGTAATCACATGGGATAGATCAAGGAAATGAATCAGAGCATTGCTAATGGGGGAGGTTGCTTCTTCCTAAAAGTTGATAGCAGCTCAGTGACCACAGATCACCAGGGATGGAGATTTGACCTTTCACGCCTCCTTCCACCGCCTTCAGGTTGGACACGTCTTTGCTTTTGTACCAGGAGGGAGATTCAATGTGGACGTTTTGGCGCAGCTGTTTTCCCCAGTTTTGGCAGCGTGTTGAGCTCTCTGTGGATATGTGACACTTTCAGAGCCAACCAACGAAGCTGCTCTGCTGTTCCTGCAGACAATGAGTAATTCCCCACAGTGCCCTCACCGGGTGTGTGGACTGTCATCCCCTACAAAATATTCCATAGCTGAATAGTGTGGAATATAGCCAGGAAAGAGTCACCTCTCCTTGTCAACAAGAGCAGCTTCTCCACCAGTGCAGCTACTTCACCTTCTCATCCTCTGAGGAGAGTCTAATGAGGCTTGGGGTCAGGAAGACTGGAGAAGGTCACAGGTTGCTCCTCATCCCATTACCTGTGTTGGCAGTTGCATATCTGTTGTGATAGGACATTGTGATGTTTGTGTATTGATAAAAAATAGTATTGGCTTTATTGTCATTTGCTTTTAAAACTCGGTTTCCTTAAGTTAGGGATCTGGTTTGCTTAGTTATGTGCTACAATGTACATAGGGTGGCCTGGATCTTCATGTGAATCTTGGACTATGCTTTTGCCAAGGGGGCCTATAAAATAGGCATGAATAGTTCAGTGGAAATACTTTTAAACACCCCTATCACCACAAATCCTCAGCACAGGAGAGACATGGACCTGTTGGAGCAGTGCCAAAGGAGCCCACAGCAGTGATCTGAGGGCTGGAGCCCCTCTGCGGTGAGGCCAGGCTGAGAGAGTTGGGGTTTTCAGCCTGGAGAAGAGAACGCTCCAGGGAGATCTTACTGTGGCCTTTCAGTACTTAAAGGGGGCCTGTCAGAAAGCTGGAGAACAGACTTTTAAGCAGGGCCTTTTGTGACAGGAGAAGGGGTGATGGTTTTAAACTAAAAGAGGGAGGAGGAAGACATTTTTTACACTGAGGGTGGTGAGACCCTGGGCCAGGTTGCCCAGAGAGATGGTTGATGCCCCATCCCTAGAAACATTCCAGGTGAGGTTGCCTGGGGCTCTAAGCAACCTGCTCTAGTTGCAGATGCCCCTGCTCCCTGGAGGGAAGTTGGATTAGATGACGTGGAAAGATCCATTCCAACCCAAACTATTCCATGATTCTATAAATAACTTAAAGGAGCAAGGGGAGGGCCACAGGTGAATAAAACATCAGTAGTGAAAGCATCTCTAGTCCATGCCTAGCCTTATTCCATAACCTCATCACATAGGGATGAGGGGTTTTCTTGACTAATCAGTGTTAGGTGATGTAGGTCTGATCACCCTTCAGCTGTTTGCTTCGTAGAGGAAATTGTAGCAGAGTTGGAGACTCTTCTGCAAATAAGTGCTTCAGTAGTTTCTCTCAAAATGTGTTTAAAGGATTAGGCAGCAGAGAAAGCCCTGGTCATCTTCTCTGTCACCCAGGAGGTATCACAGCATTCCCGCAGATGAGCAAGATTGGGTTTTGATTCCCACCATAGCACAGGTGTGTTGGAGTGCAGATCTTTTCCCTTTCAGGGCAGCTGTAAGTGCATTTACTGCAGGTGGAGAATCTGCTCCTCATTATATGGAATAGGAAGCAGCTGGAGAAAGATTACAAGAGGATGGGGTAACTGGGCTTGTAGGGAGCACAGCTTGCTGGGAAGGGCTGAGCAAGCTGCTGGTGCTTAGTCTGCAGCAGAAATAGTTTCTGGGCAAAGTGGGAGATGGTTGTGGAGAAAAGTGGAATGCAGTTCCTCACGTGGTACAGGTAGGAAGAAGACTCATGAGTTTTAAGTTTTCTTGAGAGACTTCAATATTAGGTAGCAGAATGTGGTTTCTTTGTTGGTTTTGGTTTTTTTAATAGCTGTAGCAATTGTTACAATCTAGAGTAGATGGTATGGATGTTTTAAAAAACATTATTTGTGGATTTTAAGAAGTGATTGGAGATGAACTTGTCGGAGAAGGTCTGGGTTTACTTGAGCCTGCTATGTTAAGTGCAGAGCAAGTCACTTGATGAGATGGAGCTGCATTTACTGTGATTTCTTTGTAAATAATGAGTATATATGAACTCAAGTACTGAATATTCTTTTTTCTGTATTTTCAGACTTTTTCACAAATTTCACAAGACTGTAGAAAATAGAATATAACTTTTCTTGCCTCTTGCTGTGCTGCAACATCTCCAAAGTTTTCCTTTGAGTCTTCTGTTCCTGTTTGTCTTCCTAGCATGTGTTCTCCCCCTGGCAGCAGTTTGCAGCACAGGTGTTTTCCTCTAAGCTCTCCCTTTAGAACTGGGGCTCCACTTTTTTTTGATTGCAAGGATCCACATGGAGATAATCTCCAGTACATTGATTTTTTTTTTTTTTTATGCAACTCTTTAAATAATTCAGGTAGATTTGGGAGGAAAGCAAGAATCTGTTTAATGTTGTCATGAAGAGTAGGAATATATTTTTATTGACATGAAGAATCAAGCTGAGCATTCAATACTGTCTTAGATACTTGAGCATCTTTTCAAGTCTTGTTCTTCTGTTGGTTTTGTCATCATCTCTGTTGTCCTGAATTTGTAACATCTCTTAACAGGTCAATAAATGCTTTCTATTCATTAATTTTATAAAGGTATTTGTCCAGTATAGGGGTTTTATTGTACTAAAATGATGGGCAATCCTGTGAAACCTCTTCTTAGGAGGCTCCAATATAATTTCACTGTGTCTTTTCTAGCTCTTTAGAAGGATTCTGGGCCCTCATAAGCGACCATAAATCTGTGCTATTAATTGTGTAATTCTGTGATGTCATGGTGTTGGTGTTCATTATGCCAACAAGCTGATCTTCCCTGTGTCTGCTCTTTTGCTGTGTTAAAAGTTTTAAGTGTTTATTCGAGGAAACTAAGTAAACAAGGAAAATCTCCTAAGTTTTCAATAATAAGATTTAGAATATGTTCAGGTATTTCCCTGCTTCTCATGCGTTTGGTCTGCAATAGATGTCTTCCACTGCCCTCCCTTAGATTTCACAGATGTAATTATTTCTGAATAATATGTGCTGTGGTACACTCTTCTCCAATTTTCGAGTGTAGTGGTGCAAGTGCAGTAAAATTTGTCCAGATGTCTGGGAGCACTATCTTCTGCCATAAGTTTATTCCTCATTTGGGAATGCTGGAGTTGGTATAATGAAATTTCATTTTATACTTCAGCCTAGACATCATATAATTCCTTTTTAGTTGTTTCTTTTGCTCATGTTACATTCTGGACCCATGGGTTTCCAGTGAAAAAGAGCACTTCCTAAGGAAAAAACAAAGGTGCTGTTGAGAGCATGAACAATTGTATTTTTCCCTGCTTAGTTGGCCAGCTGTGTTTTTTTTATTTAATATATCCAAATGAAGTTATTTCTTTTTTTTTTTTTAAGAAATAGTGAAGGCTTTCAAACTTTCTAATTCCACTGCAGCATAGCATATGTTGAAGCTAATAAAAGGAAATTCTGCTCTAATTGTGTTCCCAAATTAAGTTCACCAGGCACTTCATTCTTAGCCCCAGGTAAAATATTGAGCTTTGCTATCAAGCCCTCTGCAAGGGCTTCAGCCTTCCCTTTTCTTTTGTGGGTAGGTTTTCTCTGGGTGCAGAAGCAACTACCAAATTGAGCATCCAGAAAGTCTTTAGGGCTTGTGAAACACAGGTGAGATGATTACCCTGAAGGTACATGCCAGGACTAGTTCTTCAGAGTTCAAGTTTGAAAAAAAAATTATGGGCTTGGGGTTTTTTTAGCTTCCCAAAATGTGGAGAATAACTTCTATGCAGTTACGTGATCTAAAGTAAAAAGTGAAACTTTGCATGAAAGGAAAACTTTGATTTATTTCAGATTATATTTCTTTAGTCAGGAAGCTCCTTCCAGCAGCTCACTCTCTCAACTTTGCACCCAATCATCAGTATTCCTGAAATCAGAGCAATGTATTTGGGATCTTGGTTTAATATTAGGAGCATAGAATGAGGTTTATGTCATGTAATGGAGTGTGATAAAGCACCTCTTGAGTGAACTGTTCTTGGAAATGGCCTCAGTAGAGCTATATCAGCTCAGTGCTAGGCTTGGGATAATATTTCATGTAGATGCATTGCTAATTAGTCTATTGATGACAAGTGCTTTTGTTTTAAGCAGGTACAGAGCTGCTTTTTTGTGTCTGGAATGTACATTGTGTCTTTGCATTTCATTTAGCATCACTTGAGAATATTGATGAAAGCTTTCCTGGAAAATAGAGAATGAGACCAAAGTTTTGCAGAATGACAGGGTGGTCGAGGTTGGGGGGGACCTCTGGACATCATCTGACCCAGTCCCACTATTAAAGCAGGGCAACACAGACCTGGTTGCCTATGACTGTGTCCAGATGACTTTTGAGTATGTCCAAGCAGGGAGACTCCACTGCTTCACGGCATAGGCAAGAAAGTAGTGGAGATATAGCTTCAAGATCAAGGTATGTGCAGGAGGTTTGGAGACCTAACTTCATATCCTTCATTCTGCTCCAGACTGAATTAAATCTCAGTCCTGTGGACCCTGGGCTGCCTGGTGAACCTTTGCCAAGTGAAATGCTACCAAGCAATTGGGAAAGTTGTCTTTTCAGCAAAAGAAAACAAACTTTGATGAAAAATTCCCAATGAAATCTTTAATAATGGAAATCTTTAATAATGCCAGCAGTGGTTCAATGATGCCTTGTTGCTGACTCTGTAAGCTTCGCAGCTTCGTACTCTGCATTTGTTATGTCTCTGTGTGTTTTCAGTTGATCTTATACCTGTTGCTGATTAGAGCTGATCTTTTCTACCCCTTTTTATTTGTTGTTTTTTCTAGTGGGATGGAAGCAGATCAGGAAACAATGTGCACAGTCCTACATGTGACTGAGCAGGTTTGCAGCACAACAGCTTAATTCCAGTAAATCCTTAATTGACTCTTAGTTGATTACCAGCTATATGAGTGGTTCTCTGGATGCTTACTGCGAGTGGTCTCCCATCATCACAAAATACATCTTAGCTGCTAGAAGATCAGATTTCCATTTTATATGCCACTTTTCTGGTGAACACTTGATCAGCCCCAGATGATGAGGGCAAAATTATCTCTGGAAGATAGATGAGAGAAATGCAGCTAGATTTATGACCTGTATAGAGGGGTCCATTAACCGAGGTTTCTTTTGTATTGCAGCGTTCCCACATTCCAGAGCCTTCCTGAGGAGATACTTAGTAAGCTTGCAGATGTCCTTGAAGAGGTAAGTGTTTTAAATTTTGAGAGCGAATGAGTTCAGAGTCTGTGAGCCTCCTGGTGGCAATATTCAGGCTCTTTTTTTTTTTTTTGAAAGAACAGCTTCACAGAGTTGCTCCCAGTTACTTTGTACTGTTCCAGCACACCAAGATGACAAGAGGGGCTGTGTGGAAAAAATGAAACCATTCTTAAACAGGGCTTGCATATTTTTGATCGAATTTCTATCCAGCTGGGGAGCAAAACAGTCATTTCATGGGGTGTGCAGAAGGGAAACCACCTTCTACAGCCCCACTGGTTCAGTGGTGGAGAAGGTGGTATGTGGATATACGGACTCATGTGAAATTTGATGGGACGCTTACTTTAGGGAGCAATATCACGTCTTAAAGGAGGTGTAATGGAGAAGCTGCTCCGGCAAGAGTTACATCGGAGAGGGGCAATGAAATATGTGTTGAGATATTTGATGGACTGGATGGAGTTGGGCTTTGCCTTCCTGGCTGTAATATCTTATAAGTTTCAGGATTTAATGAGTTGTTTGTTTGTTGTTTTTTAATAAACTGGGGGGGGAAGAAAGCCACAAAGAAAAAAAATCCCTCAACAGTAAAACCCTTAAAAGAACTAACACCCCCAAAAAAACACCAAAACCAAGCAAACAAAAAAGCCCAACCTCCCAACCTTATCCTGTAAGTAAATGTGTGAAATGACTGTGAAGTATTTGAGTTGGATTGCAGGAAGTTTGTCCATGAAGCTTATTCATGGAAAACACTGTTCTGGGCCTGTAGAATTGCACGTGATTAAGTATTACAGAAACTGTTAATAAAACCTTTCGAACTTTACTCCTGTGTGATTTAACTGCAGGAAATCTCTGAGTATAACAGGATTTTATTTCATTCCTTATTGGTTTTTTCTCATATGTGCCTTGCCATCATGAGCTACCTTAGTAACTGTGTTTATAGAAAAATGTTCGTGTGTTAACAGCTCTGCCACTGATTTTTAAGAAGCGGCATTGCTGACATTTAAGTTGATTATTTTTTGTCAGAACGTTGTTACTTCTGTGCCTTTTTATTTCATATACAGATAAATTTTGTCCTCCCAGCAAATCAGCTGTTTGTCGTGCAGAATAATTACATATTCGTAGATAAGCTTTATTTCCTTTACTGCTGGAGAAGTGTTCAGATTTGGAGAGAAAAGGCATATTAACTTCATATGCTAGGAATTAAGTTTGCCTATCTCACAACCTCATGCCTAACCAGAAACAGATAGTTCCATTTGCTTGGATTGCATAACCAGCATTAAGCTCCTTATCGAGAGCTAAGGAAAAGAAGAAAGTCAGTAAAACTTTTCCCAGGGACACTTCTTTCATCCCCCTTCTTATTCCCTCTGGGTTTATCTTTGATTTAACATACCACATTTTACATAAACTAAAAAAAAAAAAATAAAAATCACTCTACTATGATACTGTACATTTTGTATTTAACAGTATCTAACCTCTTGAAACTAAGGAGCAATAACTTCATTTTATTCTTTTTGTCACTGTAAGAAGGATTAGATGAAAGTGACTGAGCACAGTTTGAGGTGGGGGGAGAGATATCTTAACGTCAAGATTTCATGCAGTTTTTCTTTTTGTACAGTGCTGTGAATAATGCAACACTTCTGTCATCCATTCTTTAAATCGTTTCTGAAAAACTGTTAACTAAAATCCATAAGCAAAAAAAAAAAAAAAGGCTTAATTGCCTGTTACCAAATCAAACTTGGAAATGGCACTATAAAGACAGTGGAGAAGAAAAAATGGTCAGTGTTTGATAACATAATTTCATTTCTAGAATTGCTGGAAATACTACAAGTTCCTTGGATGACTTGATAATTAACCAAACCCAGGGAGATTTCCTTTACTCTTGCAGTGGCTTCTAACTGGTGTGAGATCACTCCTGTGAACGGAATTGCTCATAATTTATGTACATGAAAGTAAAAGCAAATCTATTTGGTTCAGTTTTAACACATTCAAACCCAAGCTACCAGTTTTAGTTTTGCCAAGAAATTTCTAAGGAACTGGCTTTCTAGGGACATAATTTACCCCATTTCCAGGTTCTTGTCCTGGGGCTGGAGGTTTCTCCAGATGTAGATCATTGCAGTTTACTCCAGTCTCAAATCACTACTAGACCCTGGCACAGGTTTTCACAGCACCCAAACCTCTTATCTTTCTGTTACATCTTTTAAAATTACATTACTATTTCTCAACATTACTTATTAACAAGCACCAATGGGTAACGATGCAGTGATTTTCACAGCAGTGGGAAGCAGAGTGTCCTTTCCAGCAGAGGTTGATATAATTTGGTTGCGATGCCATATCTTTGGGAATCACGCTGCCTGACCCCTGATTTTATTGTGGTGTTTATCCTCGTGCTTGCCAAACATAATGCATGAGTCAAGGAGTAATATGTTTCTGCAGCTCAAGACTTAATCTTTGTTTTGTAGCTTAGTATCTGGAGGAGATGAGGTTTGTCTGTCTGTAGGATAGACCTCTCAAATCATTTGCAGTTGCTTTCCACAATTCATTTGATGCAAAGTTCCTGTGAGATTCATCCAAATTTTGGGGTAGTATGAGAAGAAAGATTTACATTAGTGGATGTTGAGACAAATTTGTGATCAGCTCAGTCTGTTTTGTATCAGCTAAGCTATTGGCATGGTGTAGCTGTTTGGCAGAGGTGGCAAAGCAAAGGTTAATGGTGCTCATGCTGTGCATGGGCTGAAGGTCCCAAGTTCATCTGTTCTTCCGCTAGAGGACAATTTTTATCTTTATTTTTTAGTATGATGGTGTGTCTCATCCCACCTTTGCTATGTGTCTGGGATGTGAGAGGAAACATGTAGCCCTAGAGCTCAGTAAAGTTTTAATACTTAACATTTTCAGAATAGAATTAATATTATCCCGAATGTTGTTTGTTTTTTCTTTCTTGGCACCTGCTTTTTCATATTTTTCTTCAGTTGAAAAAAACCTTCTTGACCTCTCTTGGTCTTGAAGCATCACATCCTGGGCTGCTCCTTCCTAAAAATCCTGTTGCCCAATACCTGTGGGTTTTCTCACATGCATGGTCACAGCTCCATCCCTTAACAGCACTGAACTGGTGGCAAAATAGTTTTACTGTCCTGTATTTTGCTAAAGAAAGTCAAAATATTTGTTTAAATATTGGAGGATTAACCTAGTTGGAAAGGGTAACAGCTGCCAGGGTGCTGCCTAAACATCACTGTGTGCCCTGGCCCCACCCGAGTGCTGCCTATCTCAGATTAAATACCTGAGTTGGTATTTATTGTGTAAATAACTTCGCTCAGGATGAACACAAATCTCCTTTGGAAACCAGTAAAAGCACCGCCTTCTACATTATTTTTATTCATGAAACATCCAAATCATTTTTGTTTCCTTGGAAGAGGGGGATTTGTTTGCAAGCTGAAAGACTTGCTGTAAATGATTAATAGCCAAGCTTAGAAGTCCTTTTAATAAACCTGAAAAACTTTGTGAAAATGCAAAATCCTTGACCTTTCTTTCCTCTCTTTTTAAAGCTTTGAAACAATTTATGGTTGTCTTTTCTGATTACAGATTTTCTGTTTTTCTTAGAGTTAAAAAAAGTCTTTTCTTTTCCCTTCATCAAGCACCCTTAATATATCATAAAAATAAATGGATTTTTGGTAGTAAACGTTTTTTTGCTAAGATTATGTAGCCTCAGAGTTATGGCACTTCATTATAATGTGGGCAGTTTATAACAGATGGGAATAAAATATTGACTTTTTTTTAAGGAAACTAAAATGCTTCCCAACACCCATAGAATAACTTAGAGCAACTGAGGTGCTGTCCTCCTATATCACATCATTGCCAACGTTTAGGGTCCTGTCCCCTCTGCCAGCCCCCAGACTGGAAGGTGGTGTAGCTGCCTTGATGGAAATTTGGAAGGAGAGGGAAAAGCACCTTCAAGTTCAAGGCTCTGAGAGCTTTCACCCCCTTTTCTCAGGGGAATGGAGAAACAAGTCTCTAATGACTTGGGGGTACTGTAAAAAGCCCTCTGGGTCATGGCACTGTTAATATATTACATGGATAATGTGCATTTGGTGTCTCACCTAGTGATTCCCTCGAAGGTACTAATGTTGTCAGTATTTTTAGTCTTTATGGATTACTCCATTTTTTAAATGAAATTAAATCCTTAAACAGGAAGGATGATGAGTAAGTAGGTAAGAAGTGGACCAAATTGCCAGGAACTATACTGCAGGCAAGAGAATACAAAAGGAAATATAGGTCCTAGAGGAAGAAAGAAAAAAAAAATGAGAAACCAAACATGAAAAAAACAGACAAAAAACCCAAAAAATCCAAATGCCCAGCATCAAGTATAATTACTCAAGATGTGATTACTTGTGGTAAATGTATAGATGCTTGGTCTCCCTGTAGCACAGCAGAGTGCCTATAGGACATGTGTTTTCTCACTGTGAAGCACATTTGCTTTATCTTGGCAATTAGGAGGGGGGGAAAAAAACCCCACATGAGTGGCACTTGACTGATAGAGCAGAGGTAGCATTTTTTTTTCTCCACTGGGCTCCCAGATGAAGCCTGGCATCTTTTTTGAGAGGTTGTATATAAGAGAAGAAGTAGGAACTGCTGGAGATATGGGTGAGGTGTCAGTGGGTGGACATCCTACCCCACGGCCTTTGGCTCTGACCGTACCTTTGGAAGAGCTTATTACTTCTGGCAGGAGAGCAGATGCTGAGAAAAGGGAAACCAGTGCCTAGGCTGCCTTGGGGGTGGGGGGTGTGGAGGTGGGGGGTGTCCTGGCCTTCTCTTCTCCTCTTTTTTTCTTTTTCTTTTTTTTTTTTTTTTTTTCTTCCGTCCCTCTTTCTCCTCTGCTTTCCCAAAAGTAGGGATTTTCAACTCCATCTTGGTCCACTTTCTGGTAGTGTTTTTCATCTTTCAAGGATATCCTCTGTGTCATTCAAATGTAAAGCTTATATCCTTGACGGATTTATATTCCAAATTAGCACTTCAGGTAACAATAAGTATAATTAAGGTCTCTTGACCTTGTCTTTTGAAACCATTTCCAGTTGGTTATGAGTTTGATGACTTATCTGTTTAATCTAAAATTATTCATTGTGGCTGCTGGCCTATAGGTGACTTTTTTCTGATTTCTTTTTTCTTTTTTTTTCCCCAACTTAAACTACTAATCCTGTTTCAGAAAAGATTTGCTTTGCAGGTATGTTAGGGATGAAGTTACCCACCTGAATATCTGTCCCAGCTCTTCTGAGTTATGTAGGGTTTTTGAGGGAGGGAAAAGGAGCAGGAATTCAGAGAGTCTGGAGAAGCTGGAGAAAATAATCTGTGATTTAAAAGTTTTGTAGCTATATATACACAGAAGGGCGGTGAATTAAGGATTTGTTGGCATTTGTGACTCTAGCATTTTCTAAATCCTGTGTACTTGATGTTCCTTCGCTGGTTGGGATTTAACGTACTAATCCGTGTAAGATGTACGTATGAATCCAAGCTATCTGAGCGACAGAAAGCAACAAATGCAATTTTAATTTCATTCCCTAAATACTGGAGATTCTTTCTCTGTAGATAATGTCAAATCCAAACTACATCAAATGGATTCTTCTCATATATTATGTACACAGAACTCTGGATAGCTTTGCCATATATATTATCGCTATGTGTATGTATTTTATGATATATTGCAAATAGCTAATATTGATATAGCGTATTACATTTCAATATTTTATAGTAATATAACTGTGATTATTGCCCCAAATAAAGTATGCAAACCACTTTAACTAGGTTTTCCTTGCTGCAGCTGTACATTCTGGCTTGGGGGGAGTGTGTTAAGGCTCAGGGACTGCCATCCCCCGTGTCTCCCAGAATGCATTTTGGAAATTGTATTGCTAGAGGTGTTGATACTTCAAAATGTATAATTTAATATATTATGGAGGCCCAAGTGCCAGTGATGTGCTTCTTCCAACCTCAGGCAGCTGTGCTTT
>WTSP01003568.1:31111-54960 GCA_025331215.1 Actenoides lindsayi
CAACACCCTCCAGCTCCCAGTACTGCAGCATAAGGGCTGGATGGGGAAAAGCAGCTCAGCCAGACCCATTACAGAGGTGCAGACTTTTATCTGTAAAAGCAGAAAAAATATAATTAGCAATTATATTAAAAAACAAATATTAATTAACTTGATGGATGTTTTGCCTTTGATTCAAACTTTCTTCTGCTGGTTTCTCCTATACCGTTGCCCACAGTGACACCTACCGGCATTTGGAGCAAAGCTGGCTTGCAGGCTGTAGCCTCAAGAGCAAGTCATGCCAGGGATTAATTAGGAAAAATGAAGAGAACAGTAAATGTGGTCGTAGAGACACCTCTGGCCGCTCAGGGAATGGCCACCAAGCTTTAAATGATGACCCTCTGCTCTATGCAGAGACATCAAGCTTTGAGTGTCCCTGCACCAGCTGAAGAAGAACCTATAGCAATGGAGCTGATCGTTAAAACCCCAACATTGTGCTAGGCCAAAGATCAATCATTAAATGGGGAGATCCTTGTCCCTTCCCCAGACCTTGGTGACTTCTCAATATACACCCTTGCTGGCAGATGTTTCTTTTCTCAGGGAGTTTATTTTCCTTGGGATATGAACTTGCTCACACTAAAGTAGCTTTCATTTTTGTGCCTGTATATTATTAAACATTCAATTAAGGTCTCAGGGATATAGTTGAACTAACTTCTTATTTCCTGCCATTGGGGGGTGTATTTGCAGTATCTCCGAGTTGTAATAATAGTGATTGAAAAGAGTCATTATGATAGTGGAAAGCCATTTTACCCTCAATCCATGAAATAGTAGGCTTTGGATCTCCTAATAGATAACCATGAGAATAAGCTGCTGGAGGAAGGGAGAAGGCCATTAGAAATGGAATTACTGATGTGGTAAGAATTGAAATGGTCTTATTTCCATACTGCGCAGAATGCAGCCAAACACCATTTGAGATAAGTTTTCTTATTTATATTTTGAGTACCTTGTGGCTTGCTGTACTACTTAATAGGGGATTTCCCATACAGCTTCCCAAAGGGGAGTTCCTTGCTGCGGTAGGGGTCATATCCTGTCTGCTGCATCAGGCTTATGAGGGAGTCTAAGGCCAGAAGCAGTAATGGGTGATTGCAGGGCTACCAACTGATATAGTAAGTTTATCAACCACAAGGACAAACTGCTTGGTAATGGCCAAGTCCTCTACTCATGCCGCCTTTTGGTGAAAATGTGATGTCTTTCTGGAGGAGAAGCTTTTTGGTTTGACTTTGTATGGGCTGTCAGGTCAGATGAAGAGGGGCTTGGTTGTGGCTTTATGTGTTCCTGAGGATTAGGTGATTCAGGTGGTTCCTTCTCGCACTGTGAATGTTCTGACCTTCTTCTGACCCTGTGAAATTTTAAAATGTGTTCCTAATCTTCAGGCTTCCAGGGAGTTGAGCAGAGCTTGGAGCTTCTGCCTCACACCTGAAGTCTTCAGGGATTATGGAATTAAGAGCATGAGATTGTATTTAAGGGTCGTGCAGAAGTTTTTGGGTCTATGGCTTCAAGCCCTGTAGAAGTAGAAAAGGGGCGAAACTCAATCTCAAAATATTTTAACAAGGGGCCACTGGAAGTTGTATAACTTAAGCTTGGAGGTGAGCCTCTTTGTAGAGCATTCCTTTAACAGATCTGTCTTCAGTACCTTTTTTGGAGGATCCCCATAATAAATCCATCTTTACTTCGAAGAAAGAGTTGGACTGGAACAGCCTCTGTAACCTGCTGGTTCCTGGCAGATCCTTGCCTGTGTTCCAGATCCGAAGGTAGCACCAGTGCTGTGCCAGTTGACATTGATGACAGGTATCTGGAATGAAATCAAGGCACGGGCTTTTGTCAAAAAAAAAAAAAATCTTATCATCAAAATGTATAGAAATCACATTTATATGTATTTTATATATATATATAAAAATAATATTTCTACTTAACAGAAAGCAGTGAAGGGGTGACCTGAGCTGACCTGCTGGAAAACAGCTCCATGGAGAAGGACCTTGGAGTCCTGGTGCACAAGTTCTCCACAAGCCAGCAGTATGCCTCTTGTCACCAACAAGGCCAGTGGTATCCTGGGGTGCATTCAGAAGAGTGTGGCCAGTAGATCAAGGGAAGTTCTCCTCCTCCCTCCTCTAGTCTGCCCTGGTGAGGCCACCTCTGGAGTATTGTGTCCACTTCTGGGCTCCCCAGTTTGAGAGACCAGGAGCTACTGGAGAAAGTCCAGCAGAGGCTACAAAGATGCTGAGGGGACTGCAGGAAAGGCTCAACCCTGGAGCTATTTAGCCTGGAGAAGAGAAGGTCGAGAGGGGATTTTATCAATGTGCATCAATATCTAAAGGGCAGGGAGCAAGAGGATGCGGCCAGACTCTTCTCACTGGTGCTCAGCACCAAGACAAGGGGCAACAGGCACAAACTGGACCCCAGGAGGTTCCACCTCAATACCAGGAAGAAATTCTTTGTTGTGAGAGTACAGAGCCATGGCCCAGGCTGCCCAGAGAGGCTGTGGAGTCTTGTTCTCTGGAGAAATTCCAAACACACCTGGACAATACGATCCTGGGTGCCCTGCTCTGGGTGACTCTGGTGGAGCAGGAAGGTTGGATGCGATGATCTCCAGAGGTCTCTTCCAACCCCTGCCATTCTGTGATTGTGTGAAATCAAGTATGATAGTGGAGAAATTAACTTCTGAAGTGTGTATTTGGATCAGAAAATATGTATTTGTCCAAAAATTTAAAAATATATTAGAGAAATAGATCTGTATATAATTTTGGTCTGTGCATAATGTAATATCCCTGTAGTAGACAGCAAGGTGTATTTAACCTCACCTTGCAGACCTCGGAGTGCGGTTCAGGTTCATAGACTCTCTGGTACAATTTAAAGTATCCGAACAGCTATTTAGGCAACCTGAATTGCTGGTGTAGCCTGTAGCCTAAGGATAATATATGCCTAAGGAATTGGGACTGATGTAGTTTAATCCTGCTATGCCCACTGCTTGGTGCTTCTCCTCCCTCGCTGGTAAGGGGTTTGGAAAGGTGGAGGCAAAGCCTGGTCCTGTAGTACATACCCACCAAGAAATGCAGGTGAGATTTACAGGTTTTCTTTGCAGCATTGAAATTCAGCTCAGATCACTCCTTTGTTGCTTTCTGTTAAGTGGAAATGTTAAACAAGTTCAGACCTAACTTGCCAGCATGGCAGAAAAACGAAAGCTGTTCTCATTTGAAAAAGAGGAGAGTTTTGCATATGTGAGGGATGGTGTAAAGTAGGCTATTTTTTCTGAAAATGTTTTTTTACTTGCAGTCAGACCTCAGATGCATTGTGGGCAAGGAAAAAGCCCAGCTTTGCAAGGAGTAAATGCTCATTGTCTCTGGTGTTACACACCAGATGGGAGGTGAAGGGTCGGAGCAAGCTGGGTTAGCATCTTCCCAAAGCTCCTGCTAGAGCTTTGCAGGGCTTTGAAAAGCACTTTGATCCCCTTTGCGAGTCATTTGATTCTCCATCAGCAGCTCTGGTAACAGATGCCTAATATCAGAAATGAAATATTAGCTGCTGTTATGCTGCCTTGTGCTCGGAAGCTGAAGCATGGAGAGGCTGCTTCAGTGTTTGTCCTCCACTTTCTCTCAGCTGGGTCCCAGTGCACAGCTGGGGTATCAGGAAGTCACCTGACCTTGGCACAGCTCACTGCGTGTTTGGGTATCCCCAAAAAAGGGGGAATTTTCCCCTTGAAAGCTGGATATATGTTGGTAAGGGCTGAAACTCAGATTCCTGTTCAGCCACAGGCTTCTTGAGATCAACCAAGTCTCTCTTTGGTTCTTTAGCTGAAAGTCATGGAAAAGAGGCGAGAAGGGATCTGTTGCTGGATATCTGTGTCCTTTCAATGCCCTTCCTCTGTTCAATGTTACGCCTGTGCTGAAAAATAACTCTTAAGTATCTCAAAAATTAATATAAAATGAAAATAACTGTCTATATTGGTAATTCAGAGACAAGTGCCAAAAATAGCTCATTGCTGGGAAAACTTACGATACTGCTGCAGTGGAAATGCTGATGGCCAAAATCATGGCATTAGTGGACCAGATGTGCTCTCCTCCTCCTGTCTGTGTGGGGTTTTGTCCATCATAAGAGACTGTGAAAAGTAAATTACATAAAACATAGTTTTATGCTGCTCTTTTATCAGGGTGCAGGTTTTACTTGGCTGTGCGGGAGCGGGGTTAATTAACTGTAATGATGGGTGACCCCATCTCTGTTGCAGTATGACTCAATCCTGTGCTCGTAAATCCAAAGTGTCATTTTCAAAATTCCTAGCAGAGAAATCCACAAAAAATACAATTCTCTGTGTTTTGGAGTTTTTGTTTGTTGCTTTGTTTTTGGTTGTTTTTTTTAAAAAAAAAGACCCCAAGAAAACCAAAACAAAAAACACCACACACAAGAACAAAACCACAGTCTACTGAGGTAATCAAGGAATGGTTTGGGTTGGAAAGGACCTTAAATATCATCTAGTTCCAACCCCTCTGCTGTGGTCAGGGACACCTCCCACTAGATCAGATTGCTCAAAGCCCCATCCAACCTGGCCTTGAACGCATCCAGTGATGGAGCATCCAAAACTTCCCTGAGCAACCTGTGCCAGTGTCTCACCACGCTCAGAGAGAAGAATTTCATCCTTATTTCTAATCTAAATCTACCATCTTCCAGATTTAGATTAAAATCTCCATATGAATAAGTAATCTCTGGATGGATGTGCTGTCCTGGCCCAGTAAGGAAACAGTCAACTGTTCCTTAGGAGTGCTGCATCTCGGGCCAAAAATCTGACCTAGATTACATTTCCCAGTGTTGGTCTGGTTTTCTTTTCAGAACCAATATTAAGATATACTCAAAAAAAAAGCTGCCTTAAAGCAC
Source organism: Actenoides lindsayi (assembly GCA_025331215.1). Classification (NCBI taxonomy): domain Eukaryota; kingdom Metazoa; phylum Chordata; class Aves; order Coraciiformes; family Alcedinidae; genus Actenoides; species Actenoides lindsayi. The sequence goes on from WTSP01003568.1 coordinate 36,011, forward strand.
AAAATAGATGTAGCCAGTCAAATATTTATGTGTGTTGTCATTTCATGAGAGGCTGATGAACAGGTTACTGTTGCAGGGTTAATTCTTGACATGCTTGATCTTGTATTTATCTAAACTTTTCTGAATTCACAATGTGATTTTTTTTTTTTCCCCTATAGCTTCATATTTCATTAGTAGTTTTACATTTTATCTTGCTGAGTCCAGTATGATTCACTTCCAAAATTCCTTGTAATCCAGAGTGCTTGTTGTCAGACTAGGAGTGGAGTTGGAGTTTTCACGCATACAGGCTGATAAAACTCGGGTTTTTTATCCCCTTTGTGCAGTTAATGAAGGAAATAGAGGAAAAAGGAGAATATTTGCTAGCAACAGCCAAAATCTGCAGAGCTATAAAAGGGAGTATGAGCCACTGATAGTGTTTAATTCATCTGGTGCTGTAATGCTGATGTGTTAAGTCAGAACTGGTTGTCACCACACAGACACCTAAAGAAGCTGACAGACTGGAAGCAACTGGTGAATTCAGGCATTTGAATTGAGTAAGTTACCTGTTTCTATAAAACTCTGTAGGGATTGGCTGAATCAAGTGCTTTTCATGATTTCACTTCTAGTAAAGTCAGTTCCTAGAGACAATTTAAAGGAGTGCATTTGCTTGTGGAAGGATAGAGTCTCCTCTTAGATTCAGACCACAAAAAGAAAATACATGTCATCACAGGTTACTTGAAGAGTGGATGAATATATTCAATTCATATGGGGTTTTTATTCTGCATGATAGATTAGAAAATTAGTTTGGATCCTCATAACAGTACAAATAAATTGGCTGAATAAGTGTACAAAATTTGGAGCAAAATAAGAAAAACACATGCAACAAATACGTTGATTTACATTCCTTACCTCCAGCTTCATTTTTGGAAGGAATTGGTTGCCTTTTAATAGTTGTGTAACCGATCTTTGGATTTATGGAGGGAAATTAGTGTTCCACACACATTCTGCCATTGTAAAGAGAAAACCAAATCAGAGCTATTCAGGAAAGGAGAGATCAGCTACTTTTCTTGCATTCCAATGAAATGTAATGAAAACCCCATGTACTTAAGTTGCTCGCATTCAGAGAGGCGGTTTATGGTGCAGTAACATAGTTGATGTTGTTTCTGGTTGTGTTTCCTCAAAGTCATCAAAGTCAATATGTGGTCATAATGCTGAGGGGGGAGATCTTTTGATCTCTATTTTTTTTAAAAGAAGAACCTTTCCCTTCCTAAACAGGCTGTTGAAATGAAGCAGCCTGAGTCACAGCAACATGTTAGTGTTCCAGGTAGTCTGGAAGTGTCATGGGACGGGGCTTCTTCATGTAGAGATTTCAATCCTACGAAAGCTTATAGTGGTTGTGGGCGTGCAGAAGTTTTTCTCATGCTGATACTTTGTGTTTCCAAGTGGCAGTTTGATTTCCCCACCCACCCAGAGTCAGCAGCAACCTCATGCAACTTGCTATAAAATTTATTTTTTTAATTGATTTTACTGTTCACTAGATTTTAGTCACAGTAAGTGATTAATTCCTCACTGTTGCCTAGGTATCCTTTTTCTAATCGCTTATCACTCAGCAGTTCCTCTCTTGTTTTCCTGAGCAACCTTATTTGCTAAAGCTCTTCTCCCATTTCTCCTTACCCTGTCCCAGTGTGCTGCTGTCACCCACTGCCACCATCTCTGTCCTTCCTTAATCCTTGAACTACCTCTTCTTGAGTTCTCTTTCTGAGAATTCTCTTGACCTTCTACCCTCTTCATCTCCATTTGTGTCTCTTTGAACATTCCAGCTTTTTCAGCATACTTTCCTTCCCTCATTTCTCATCCATCTGAAACTGCTGTTTCTTTCCAGATTGTCATCCTGCCTATTAATCTACTTTTATTTCTCTTTTCCTGTTCCTTTGCACTCAAGGAAATTAAGCTCTCCCCCCACTGACAGCACTTCTGCATTCAGTTTCTGCTGGTGGCCTCTCATGATTCCAAATAAATATATGGTGGCAGGGCTGAGCTTCCTTCTTTGATCCCCTCATCCTTCCTTTTGCCCTTTGTCATCCTTTGAGCATCTTTACATGTGGTCTTTCCGCAAGAGCATCAGGATTTCCAGTCATCTTTTTCACCCACTGCCCCCTCCGTTGTCTCCTCTTTCTCTTACATTTTCATGTCAATCTTTGTGATATATGTGGATAGATAACCCACTTCCAATGGCTGCATCTCAAAAAAAAAAAAATAAAATCACACTTCTAAGCTTCTGCTATATTTCTGCAAGTTTCCTTTATAAAAGGATGCTGGGCTGAAAACAACAGCTTGGGCATCTCCTGAACTTCTGCCCTATGTGCTCCTGCTCAGGGAGGTTGCCATTGACCTGGGGCAGGCAGCAGGGACAGCATTAAGCTTGGGGGTCAGGATCGTGGGGGCTGTTGCACCAGTTGGTGACAGCATTTTAGGACACAATCTGTTTTCTGGGCAGAAACAGAGAAACAGATGTTTGCCTCAGCACTGCAGAGAAAAAGTAGCTGTGAGGTGATGGCCTTCCAGGCTGTCAGTGACTTAGGAAACCTGATGGCTCTCCAAAAACAGTTGTCAGGCTGCATTACAGTGATGGTGGGGATGGAATGAGAGTTAAAATGTGATTTCCTTTACCTTATGTCTACTTTTAGAGCAAATTAAGGCAGAAAAGTTATTTAGCAATAATGCATTAATCTAAATAATGGATTTGGAGTTGGTTTTTTTTCATTCTTTTCCCTCCTCTTTCTTCCTTAACAGTGCACAGCGTGTTTAGGAATCAAAACTGTATCTCAGATCTTTGTTACAAACTTCAGTGGACTCATCCAGTCCAAATCAACCTGTCTTACAGTCTGTAAATATCTCATTATCTATTTGATATTCCTCAACATCCTTTAGTCTTAGAGGTGGCTGCGTAAAAATCTTTAAAGTCAACAAATCTTCATCTACACTGGACAGCTTCTACTATTTAGCCAGTCCAATGGGCATTCAGGAGTTCCTGAACAAGCTCAAGCTTGCTCAAAACTGTTGGTTTTAAGATTGGGCTGGGAAAGAAACTTGAAAGTGACAGCAGGACTTGCCTACTACCTGATTTTTAATCAGCTCAAATCAGAAGGTTCCAGTAAAGGTGGAGTTGAGCAAACCTTACGATTTTATGGGAGGGGATGGAGGAATTTCCTTTCACCACATGCTCTTCACTGACTTTTGAGGAGTACAAAAGAGAGAAGCAGCCCTGGTAGAAAATTTTCAAATGAAATTAAAGAAATCATTTATGAATCAAAATGTTATGATTGCTAAGGAATTTGATGCAGAAGATCAATATTAACCTGCTGGTATTGCAACTTTGCAGCTTTTTTGAGAAAATAAACATTTTACTTTTTTTTTTTAATTTTTTTTTTTACCTTCTAGTTCATTAGCATTACCGTTATTTCAGACTTGAAAAAAATGTTTGAGGCAGAAAGTCCAGAACAGAAACAAAAGTATTTTTGAAAGCTGTTTATGTTTGGAGTTTTGCTGTTGGTTCTGTGAATATTTTTTTAAAACCACCAGCAAAATAACATGTTTAGATGTAACTTTTTTTTAATAAAAAACATCTTCGGAGAGGTGGATTGTACATTGAGCACTGTCATCAAACTGGTTTATGTAGTGCAAGTGTGGCTGCAGGGAGTGAAGCTCTGTGTTTCAAAGCCACCTTTGTGTTTCTGCTCCCCTGACGTGACCTTTGGCAGGGTTTTGGCCTCTCATCACCACAGCTGACATGGTTTACATAGCACTCCAAACAAACAATCTTTTTTCCACCTTTTTGCAAGTGTTCTCAGTGTAAACACAGCAGTCAAAAGCATCCAGATGGAGGAAAAATGAGATTTTCTAAAGTTTAATCATAGGGTTGGTCTCCAGCATTGAGGTTTCTCCATTAAGCCTATGTCAACACTTGGTTGGGTTTTAAAAGCTTCTCAGTTTTTGGTGGTCATCAGGAACAGAAACTCCAACTGTAGTTGATGACTGACAAAATAATGTCAGTGGATCAAAGCCTTCACCCACACATGGGTGTCTGAAGCTGCAAAGCTCACGTTTCCTCTGCGCGGTGGGTGAGGTGTCCCCTGGCGTGCTGTAGAGGAAGACTTTGCTGTAATACAGTGGCACTTGAGAAGTGCCAAAAGCAGGACCAGGTGTCTGAAGCTCTTGTGGTTTTCATAGAAGCTGACCTAGCCTAGGTCCTGCACGGTGCCTAGATGTTGTGCATGCATCTGGTCTTAGAGGAGTGTCTGTTTGAGCTGCTCTGCTTTGTTTGTTTCTACTGAAGTTTTGGCTCTTTTGGGTGTAGTATTGGGAAGTAAGAAACTGGTTTTTTCCTCCAGTTAGTGGAGTTTGAGCTGCGAGTCATTTTCATGCACAAGGAAACCTCTCTAGGAAGGATGAGATGCAGGTTTCTAACACCCACATCTCATTCTAGCCACCGTGTCACCATTGCAACCAAAGAAGAAAAGCAGGAGAAAGCAAATGCAGCATGTGGTGCTACACTAGTATAATGCCTCGTGGAGAAAATTAATTACACTTTACTTTTCTGAGAGGGGTGGGTGATTGCTGGGAGCACCGTATGTGGTTTGTACACATGCTCAGACAAGGCCATTTGTATGGTTCTTGTATCAGAGGTTTTGGTTGGTGAGGACTTGCAGTTTTGGTCTTGGGGAGCACAGTGACTCAAAAAGGCAGTTATCGTCAAAATTCAGTGCTTTTTGTTGTTGCAGCTAATGCCTCGCTGTTTTTAATTTTGTCAATGTTCAGTGCAAGGTTGGTCTCATAAAAACCCCGTTACTTCTTAAAAGAGTGTTAATTACATGAGGAGTTTCTCCATGCAAGGTGGGGGGTGGGAGCGTTAACATTATATGCAGGACAGAGGATTTCATAAAGCAGGATTTTTACTTTCTTTAAGAGCATAATCTGACTCAATCACGGGATGCTCTGAGCCTCTGCTAGTTATTCTCTGGTGTACACTGAGCACATCAGGGAGGCTTATCAATGTCTTACCCTACCAAACCCATGGAGGAAACGTTTTTTGGCACTAGGAATTTTTCCTTAGCTTTAAGTAAAATCAAAGAATAGAAGAAAAGGGGGAGCAGAAATATTTGTGTAGAAGTTCTCATTAGTCGGCAACACCAGGAGAGAGGCAGTTGTGCTGAAGGGCCACATAGGAGGACTTTAAAGATAGGAAGAGCTTTCAGGATTTGTGTTAATTTACTTTGGAAAAGTTACTTTGTGGAAGATTTAAGCTTCTCTGTATGCTGCGTTTGATTTTGATCTCTAAACACATGAAGGCCACTTAAACACAGAGTAGTGCATACACTAGATTAAGAACTGGCTCTGGTGGTGTATAGAAACTGGCCTCGTTTAGGGTTTGGTTTAGTTTTTAAACAACTTTATTGCAATTTTATCTTCTTTTTTTTTTTTTTCCTAAGAGGAAGTGATAGTTTGGAGTGACAGTAACAGTTAATACAGAGCTCTGACTGTTTCATACTTCGATTTCAGTCTGTTGGATGTACATTGGATATTCACTATTTCTACATCGAACTTGGACCCACCAAACAGCTTTCATTTATAATGGAGCAACATTTTTTGAAGAAATCTGATTTCTGTTATTTCACTCCAGTACTGTAAATTTAATATGTCATTCTACTTTCAACTGTATTCTAGATGTGCCTTGGCTTTCACCCTAAATATTAAAATGTGAAGTAGTTTGAAGATGATGGTGATGTTGATGGCAATAGAGAGCTTAAGGATGGGAGCAAGATGCTATGTGTACTGCATGATCCCAGTTCAGATGTTGAAGTTCTTGTTCTTCCTGAAAATCAAGATAAATGCAAATCTGCTATTCTGTCTACATTGTCCAAATTACTTTTAAATCAAGGTGTTGGTTTATATTGATGGAGGGAAGTACTTATCAGTCTGTAGTGATCTAAGCTGATATAAATTTCTTCACTGTGAGGGTGGTGAGACACTGGAACAGGTTGCCCAGGGAAGCTGTAGATGCTCCATCACTGGATGTGTTCGAGACCAGGTTAGATGGGTCTAGTGAGAGATATCCCTGCCCATGGCAGGGGGATTGGAACTAGATGATCTTGAAGGTCCTTTCCAAAAGAAACCATTCCATGATTCTATGATTTTACTTCACATTTGAGAGTTGCTGAGCGATTGTGTGGGTCTCCCATGCTTTGGGAGACATGCTTTGTTTTCTACTCATCTACCTGTCTAGCCACACAGGGAAGCAGAGCGAGCCAGCCATTATTTTTAAAAGACTTGGTATCGTAAGCAGCTCATTTTGGGTCTAGGGTTGGAGTTTGGTGAGAAATGAGATCTAATGGCCCCTTTCCATTGCTGCTTCCTAAAATGGGGCTGCACAAGGAGCACAGGACAAGTCACTAGTGCCACTGTCATAGCTCTTGGCTTATTGATGGCCAGCAAGATGGACTAGCCAGAAACCTTCATGCTAGTTTTACAGATCTAGCCTAGAAATTGTTCTCAATTTCTGTTGAGTTTTATTCAGTTTAAAAGCCACATATCGATCCCCTAATCCATCAGAAATGCTGTTTAAGCCTCTCTGGCCTTCCTGATGTTACGTGAAACAGAAACATGAAGGGAAAGAGTTGCTCAGATGGGCCGTAGCTCCCACAGGTGAGATCTAGCTCTTTCCGATATTATGTAGTTGAATTCAATGATCCCTTTAAATTCTTGGTGAGAAAATGAGGATCATAGAGGAAAACCAATGATTACACTGGTCTCCTTGTTGCAAAGGTTTTCTAGTATGCTGTATTCATTTGGAATCTAAAAAAAAAATAGATTAAAAAAAAAACAACAAAAAACAGTGTTAGTTCAGCTCTTTGATTTTTGTATAAATCACAAAGATGTTTGAAAAAATATTATTTATTAAAAAAATATTATTAAAAATAAGGGTGCTCCTGATCCTGTACAGAAGACCAGCAGCTGGCAGTTATCTGAGTCAAGGATCTGAGAGTTAACAAGTTGGCATTATGCAGAATTTGCAAAAGTTAAAAAAAAAGGAGTTATAGAGAAACTGAGGTTGGGCTGGTCAGAGGTACTGGAACCACTCTGCTGACACTGTGGCAGCTTGTGGCAGTTGAGACGCCCCATGGGCTTTGAAATACTAATTGGGCTGGCTCTCTGATTTCATCTTTTATTTTTCCTTCCTCCTGTCCAGCTGGCCTTTGTATTGATAAAGTAAATTTATGGGAAATTTGAGTTTATGTAATACATATGTGAGTTTCTCTTATTTATACAGATTTCAGGTTTGTTTCCTATTAAAATGTTGTGATTAAGGATCTGTTCCTCTTTCTGTGAGAAAGCTAATTAAAGCTTTATCCTTTTGGGTTTTGTTTTGTTCTTTTGTTCTGTGTGTTTTGTTGTTTTGGGGTTTTGGGGTTTTTTCCCTGCCTGACCCATTCTATCTGTAAATACAATGTTGTGGCTTTGAGTTCAAACATGAGCTCCACTGGAAAGACTTGGAACTTTTATTTTACAAATATGTAAATTCTTATAGGAGTTAAACCACGTATAGGACAGATACAGAAATTAAAGCCATGAGTATTAATGGAGGAATTAAAACTTTATTTTTAAGGACACCTTCAGTTGTTAATTTTGGATGTGTTGCATGTGCCAAAAAAATGAGAAAGCTCAAGACACTGTTTGATTTTTATCACTTATTTTTACCACTTACTTTCTTATTGGAGCACTTAACTGTCCTCTGATAAACACATGAGCGTTTGGGTCACAAGCTTTGCTTGCACTCTGCATCCCCATGGGCACCCCTGTATTGCTAAGGATACAACCCCTTTCTGATTTAGGCTGGGAAAATGTTTTATTCTAAAGGAAAATAAGGCACTAGGGGGCTTGGGGTTTATTCAAGAGGTGATAAAGCAGCTCTCACTCCATAGAGAAGTACCTTAAGGTGTTACTTTATAAAACAAGAGTCTAGTTAGCATGACAAATGCTCTAAATTTTATAGCATTTATAATTTATCGAAGCTGAGCCTTTATCCCCATTTGCCAAAGCTTATAAAATATACATTTGTGACTTGCTGGTACATGAGTGTTCCCAGCAGTAATTTCTCAGCTTTATCATAGTGGTTTTCTTGAAACACCAGCTTTTGCAGACTTCAATTCCAAACTGGAACCTCAGTGCCTGAGCTTATAACTATTTCCCCCAACCTGCCCTTGCACCCACAAGGACTTTTTATCTCCTGGCTTTGCTGCCCTGTTATTTTGACCTTGGCAGGTTGTCCGGCTGCAGTTCCACAGCCTGTGTTTCTATTTGGGTTTTCTTTGTTCCGTTTTTCTTGTTGGATTTCAGCTCTGGTTTTCCAGTGTAGAGGATAAAATGTAAGAATAGTTAATACAGTCTGGTCAACTCTTCCAGCTAGGAATTAATTTTTTGTGTTTTGCTTTAGGTTTGTTGTGTCCTGAAGGAGCTATCTCTTAAGAAGTATGCTCAAAAACTTATGTGGTGCTTAGGTTTTAATGAAATCTATCTCAGATATTAATTTAGTTTTCATCACTGAACTTTGATATTGCCTCTGAAAATACAGTATTCTGTCCAGAGTCCCATTCTTTTGCAAGAAGAGTCTAAAACCAAAAAGATTCACGATCAAATCTGGATTGTTAACACTAGTTGCATGATGTTTTTATTCATTTGCAACTGCAAAGTTGGGATATAGTTATTACCTATTTTAAAGACATTCTGGAAACTGTCTGTCTCTATATATAACTCTCTCTATATAAGCATTCTGGAAACTATCTACTGACCAGTATACAGGGTTTCGAAGCTAGAATTGAAGATGCCCCCAAATTGTTATTCTCTCCATCAGAAGAATCCCTTTCGGCAAAGTCTGGCTTCCAGCAGCTTGCTAGAACTCAGACATTGAATTTAGTCTTGCAAATGCAAGTCCAGAAGAAGTGATGGCATCAACCTAGATTTAGTAAAGACACATTGAAACCTCCTTGCTCTATTGCTTGTCTTTTTTTTTATCTTGTTTGGTTTGGGTTTTTTGGTTACTTTAATTCAAATAATATTCCTTTGTGTGTGCCACTGTGTCAGTGCAAAGATGTAAGAAGTATTGATTTTTTTCCTCATATTTTTCTTGGAATGTTTTTTTCTCTAGAAGCAAAGTTTCTGTAGCTAAAATGTGAATCAGTTGTACCAGGAGTATGTGCAACATTTGCCAATGTGTTTCTTCAGATGACTACATAATGGTGCTATATGCACCTGAGAACATACTGCTACCATACACACAACCGACTAAAAGCAAGAGGCTTGTAATTATTTATGTGTGTCGTAAGCAAGTGCTTATGCCCTTTGCCTGCTTTGCACAGCACTTTTAGTCTAAACAGACAGAAACAATTCAATTAGAAGGGTGAGATACATGGATGAGCTGATTTTTGTTGGAAAAGGAGGATTTAAGAGAGAGCGTTGTTAGATAGGACAGGTTGATTCAGGCAAGAAGAACTGCAGTAAGGTGGAATTAGCTGTGAAAGAAGTGGGTTGGAATACATAAAGACAAAGACATGGACTGCAGGAAGGTGCTGGTGAGGAGGAAGTCAAGTGAAATGAAAGCTCTTCATGATTGGGCGCTCGAGAAAGGACTAGAGGAATAGGTTTTGAACACTGGAAGAAGGACTTGCAGTGTTTTGAATAGGCAACAGGTGCTAAAGTAAGAGGTAACCTCAGACCCTTCAAAGCTCAAATTTCTTCTCTTTTCATTCTTTGTGTGGAAGCCTGGGTAGGAAGGTTGACAGGACTCATGGGTTGGAATGGTTGGAAGGACTTGTGGATGGGAATGAGATATGGCAGCAAGACTGGGTCTCAGTGCTAAGTTGTTGGCACAGTTAATGCAGCAGAAGATGGCCTATGAGGAAGGCTTTGCCATTTTGAATGTTTTATTTGGCCAGAAGTTGAGATTCAGCTCCAAGAGAGTATCAGCTGAAAATTACACAAAAGTCAGAAGCAGTAGCAGTTTAATATGTCTAATGAATATAGGTTGCCTCTACTAAAACTAGGAAACCTTTTGACTAGCATTTTCAATGTTAGATTTCGGGCTGCCTACAAGATTCCACTTGAGAGAGGGTGTAATCCTAACACCTTACAAAATCGGGCCCTTTCAAGGATTGTCAACCTGCATGCTCAAAAATGTGCATCCTCAAAACCTGCTATCCAAAGACACCCCATGTAAGAAGAAAAACTCTGCGAGCTTGTGTCCACAGTCTCATACAGGCTTTTTTTGGCTCTGGCGCATGGATGTAGGAAAAATGCTGTGGTGTTTAGATCCATCAGAGCCTGTTCAGTGTCAGAGCTACCCACCGGTTACTCTTCCTAACCCACCTTCTCTGGTCCTTTTTCTGAAGACTGACATCATAATAATCAGTTTTTGTGACTCTGATAGAAAACCTTATTTTTTAATTCATTAATCTTCTGGAGAGTCTGAAGAGTCCAATCTTACTTATCCAGAGTTGTTTTTAGGATGGTGTAAGCACCTACAGCCTAACTATATGTATTTTAAAGAATTAACCTAATAAATTCTGAATTACAATTCACTTAGATATCTTTTCTTTTTCCTAGGACAGTTACTTTTCATTAATAGCTCCATTTTACCAGTGCTCCAAAACCAAGGAGCTATTTATCTCAGATGCCTTTACCTATTTATTTTCATGTCGGATTCTGTTATCAGCCTATACGTGGCACCAAAAAGGTAGAGTGAAAAGATAAATAAACAAGTGCTGGTCAATAAAATACATCTCAAACTTATCCAGATTCTAGGATTCTGACTAATTCCTTTGTTTTAGCCCAAATCCATCCTTGCTGTTGTTTCTTCATAGAGATGAAAAGATCTGATGTTCTTTTCTGGAGCTTTGTGCTTTCGTGTAGTTTCAAACAACACCCAAGCCAGATCATGGGGAGGTTTTGATACATGTCATTGCTGAGGCACAGTGGACCTGATGCCTGCAGCTCTCTGAAGGGACTTGATTAAAAACTGAAATTTAAAATAAATAAATAAATAAAAATTCAGTAAAAAAAAACCTAAACCAGTAGTAGATGCAGGTGAAGATGTTGGGTGGGAAACTCAGCATTCCCCTGCCTCTGCTCACTATCAAATTGATATTTGTTGGATTCATAGGGGTAGAGTATCTCTGAGGAATATGCAAGGGTTTTTTTAGGGATAAGGTGGCTAAATATAAGATAGAGTAGAAAGTAGAGTCATTATTTAGAAAATATTGGCTTTTATGTTTCATAGAATCATAGAATGGTAGGGGGTAGGAGGGGCCTCTGGAGGTCGAGTCCAGCTCCCTGCCAGCACAGCAACACCCAGGGCAGGCCACACAGGAACGGATCCAGGTGGGTCTTGAAAGTCTCTAGAAAAGGAGACTCCACAATCTCTCTGCGCAGACTGTTCCAGGGCTCTGTCACTCTCACAGTAAAGAAGTTTTTCCTCATGTTGAGGTAGAACTTCCTTTGTTTCACCTTGCTACCATTACCTCTCATCCTATCATAGGGCATCACTGAAAAGAGACTGGCCCCTTCTATTGATACCCTCAATAGGCGATATATAAATGCATATTGATTTTGATGGAGTAATGCAAGGGATGAAGCTATCCTACTAAGTTTAAATGCAAGCACTGATAAGCTGTGACATAAATTTAGCAGGGAATGTTCCACAAAATAAGGCAAAATGGTGGATTAAACAACTATAATAACAGGAGAAGAGCAAAAAGTATTTGTTGAATAAAGCCCTTGGTAGCAAAGCTGGTAGAACACCGAAAGCAACCAAAAAAAAAAAAGGAAAATGACTATTTTACAACAGACATATTATTGCAATTTAGTTCATGTACCATATTCTCTGTTGAAAATTCCTCTGTCTGGTTTACTTAGTATAAATGGATTTAGGCAGTGAGGATAATTCATCTGGGCACAAGCTGGCACTAGCACAGTAAGAAGAAAAATGGGCAAGCCATAAACGGTTCCATTTTAATTATTATATTCCTGACACAGGATAATTTTTAAATCATGGCCAACGTCAGTCTGGGATAAAATTGGTCCAGGGTGATGTTTCCATAAGTGTTACCTCGCTAAACTATCTGCTGAATAACAGTCTTTGAATCTGTTTGTTCATGTTAATTCATTTTTTTGTTTCTTACAGACGCACTATGAAAGTGGAGAGTATATTATACGACAAGGTGCTCGAGGGGACACTTTCTTTATAATCAGCAAAGGGAAGGTAAGTTGACACCTTTTGAAGGCAAGTGGCATGGTGGCAATGATGGTGATGATGTGCTCTGGAAATTCAGCGCCAGCCTATGCTTTCTCTCCTCTCCCGGAGGCATAAATATTGCAACACTTGACATTTAATTAAACTTCTTGGCGCTCTATCAGTAGAGAAGAGTGGCCTGAAGGGGAAAAAGAGATCTTGTGCTGTTTTACACATGTGCTCACAGTGACCACTTTGGGGTTGAAAACAGTTGTTGAGTCTCTCAGTAAATGACCAAAAAGCTCAATTTAATTTATTTTTTTTTAACAGTGTACTCTACGGTACTCAACATTTTCTTTGCTAAGTATTCCTCTTAGAAGGCTGACTTCCAGACTTCATTCCCATGGCTGCCACTTCTGAGCTTCCCCAAATTAAATAATAGGAAGCCAGAGAAGTCTGAGCAGTCTCCTCAGGGAAGAAAAAAGGTCTAAGTTTCTGTTCCACTGATCACAGGGAAAATATGCTTTTTGACCTTATTTCCCATAAAATCCTGATGGGATTTGATAGAACAAGGTTTTTACTTCCATTCAACTGGTTTTATTATTTTTATAGCTGACCTAATACTATCACACTTGAGAAACATTTGGCTTCTTTCCACATAGCAGGATGGAGATTTTCAATGGGCTACGCAGTGATTTCCCACTGCAGATGAGATGCAATACATGGAAAGTAAGCACAAATGGAAAAATGTGCTTGAAAGTAGTCCAGCCCCAGCCTCCTGGTTCATGGATCTGATGTTTGCACCAAGGCACGTGTTAACGTTGGCTTTGTGTGGTTAAGGATAGCAAAAACCCTGTGACATCTGTAGAGGAAGAGTGTGGGTGTTGTACATGCCATTGGGTTGTCTTCTGAGACAGCTGTCAACTTTCAAGCACTAAAACTAGATTTTCACCGTTATATTCCCCACACTATCTTTGGGAACCAATTTTCATCAGAAGAAAAATGTGGTCTTTTTTGGATGAGTAAGATAGTCATGGCCAAGTTTCTGAAATTAAGATGATCATGGACTGCAGAAATCCAAGTTTGGTATTTGCTCATGCCCTTTCACTTGCTTCCATTCAGAAGTAATATTTCCTTCTCCCAGAGTAAGGACAACCATGATGAACACTTCAAATCTTTTGTTTTTCTTGCCTTTTTTAAATGGGCAAAAATAATGGAACGGTGCATCTCTGTCCTGCATTGAGTGTTTGAAGCCCTCCTTCCCACATTGGCCAGCCTGCTGGCAATGATGCTTTTCCTCCACTTGATCAGGTGGATTCCATCCTTTCCTAGTAGTCCTACAAAGAGTGTCCCTTGGTTTAAAAAAACAAATCCCTGTTGTTGACACCAATTAGGCAACCAGTTGTTGTCCCGCACCTCCCCAAGCCCTTATACGTTGCCTACAAGATGGAGAAAACCACCCATGCCCTTGGCTGTTGCTCCAGAGTCCTCTAGTCCTACTTGAGATGCTCCTTGGCTACTTCATCTTACTATGAAAGGTGATGGCCAGAAAAAGGGACCTAAAATAAAACAATGCATATGGACTTGCTGAGAAATTCCCAGACCCTCAGCTGGATCCTGGTGGCTTGACAGAAATTTCCACAGGGACAGTTAAGTTCTGCCTAGTTTTTTCCTCTTCCAAGGTTACTGATTTGCAGAAGAGAGATCACTGACTGATAGAAGATGGACTGAGTTGGAGAGCATTCAATTTTAATGCCTGGATTGGGACAGAAGAGCTGCACAGTGGCTGTAATAAATAACTAACCGGTGCTAAGGATACAGCCCAGGAAAGAGCCTCAGCAGTGAGATGTGGAATAAATAGCAATGAAATATAGAATTAACAGATCAATGTGTGCTGCCTGGGACTTTCTGAGACCGGGGCACATAATGTCCCATGTCCCATGCTAATTTGACCCAGGCAGCTTAATAAGCCAGAAGAAGTGCTGGCTGCAGCTCGTCTACCTGGCACCTCACATGTGCAGCATCACAAGAGTATTATCAACTAGAGCTACTTATAAAAACTCTGCTTTCCCTTTTATGCCTGTGCTGACAGTCAAGTGAACAGGCATTTTTTATTATTTTTTTTTTTTTTACATTTCTGAGCTCAGCGCTTCTCTCAGAAATGCTTAGAAAGATTTCAGCTCCATTTCCTTTCAGCCCATGCTCCATGGATAGCTCTCTTAGCAGCAATACTCCATGGATAGCTCTCTTAGCAGCAAAATCCTTTTCCCTTTTTCCTCTATCAGCCTCACCCACCACACTTGGTCTCAGTCCTGAGCTCATTTAGTTTGTTTATTTTAGCATGTTTCCTTGAGTCCAAGTGAATAGAAATCAAAAGTGTGTTCAAAACACCGTGCGTGCTGAAATCTGTTGCATAATCCATCAGATGAGAGTAACTCTGACCCTTCTGCTTGCTAAATGTTGCTGTTCCATGCCCGCTCTGTACATTGTCTTTAGCCAGAGACAACGTGGGCTGTGTGGTGCCTGTTTTCCCTTTAAAACCCTCAGCGTGGCACCAGTTTAATGCTGGAGCATGCAAGTTCTTCATTGGTGCTGTGGCTCTTCAAATGGCTCGTTGCTTTGAGCTAGGTAGAATTCATGCTCCTGTAATCCTTTAGCGCTCATTGTTTAGGACCAGCAGAGATCACGGAGAAAGAACTGAAATCTGCACTAAAGTTCCCTTTGTTTGCTCAAGTTATGTTTTGTTTTGGTTTTTTTTTTCATCAGCTGCAAATGTTCCTGGCTCATCCATTCCACATTTTCTACCTTCATCTGATCTTCAGTGGGTCACTGCAGATGTTACATGTAGTATGATGTAGATGGAGTGCTCGTTAATGACTCACACCTGCTGGTTTTACCATCCATAAAAGAGATGGAAGAAGGTGCAGGCCACAATTGTTAAATTTAATAGTGAAATTCAACCAGAACGTCGCTAAATCCAAAAGGATGTGTCTGATGTCCCAGATTTTGGCTTTGAGAATTTGTGTATGCAAAAGCTCTTATCAAAGCTGAACAGCCTGAAAAGGAGAAGCAGATGAGAGATTTTTCCAGTGTATGTGAGGTACCTCCAGAGAAAAATTTTGGACAACTCAGGCTTTTGAAATGTGTGTCCCTCTCCGCTGACCATAGAGTCTGGACAGATAGATTTCTAGATGGTTAATGTTGGGAGAGG
This sequence comes from Actenoides lindsayi, assembly GCA_025331215.1. Lineage (NCBI taxonomy): Eukaryota > Metazoa > Chordata > Aves > Coraciiformes > Alcedinidae > Actenoides > Actenoides lindsayi. The sequence goes on from WTSP01003568.1 coordinate 51,481, forward strand.
TGATGCACTGATAGCAGGGGATTGGAAGAGGTGTGAATTACCTCTGATAACAGCTGAAAAGGAAGAAATACTTCTCACAGAGGGCCACTGCATCAGGAGCATCCATCTTTCGTTGTGCTCTTTGCATCTTCAGTATGTCAGGCCATGCTTAGTACCCGGTGGGATGTTCAGGGGCTTTGTCATTATGTGGCAGCTGGGATTTATATCCCATACTGTCATGAGAAATCGCAGACAAGGGTGTACAGATGATCAGTTACTATTTTTCTTCTGAAATTGTTTCAGAAAATACAAATATCACCCTTGGTGGTAGAAAATCATCACTGACAGATATAAAGTCCTCTTTCGTGTTGTTGCAGTGCCTGCTTCTCCAGCTTAGGCTTCCACTAGGTTGCCCTACCCATGGTTTTGCAGTGGGTAGAATGTCAGCTTTCCAGCAGCAGTAATTGCTTTTCTCTTTCACTTCAACACTATAAATAAATAAATAAAGGATGGTATTTTCCTTTAAATTTAAATTAAAAGACTTGATTTTTGCTCCAGCTAGATTTATCCCCTCCCTGAATTCGAGATAGTAAAAAGGAGAGGAGGCATCTTTCATCCTGTAATGTTCCAAACTGTTTCGTTTCAATTATGTCTAAATGTGGATTATTTTTGTTATTCCTTTCCCTTCAGTGAACTTAGCAACGTGAGAAATCAAGCTGAACAAAGCTACCAGAAGCCTATGCTGTGTGTCTGTCTGATACAAAGGAAATATTTGGAACCTATTTCTGCTGCTAACTCCTTACTCATGCAGCCAACTCCACATTTAGAATTAAAACCCTCAAAAAACCATAACTATTGCACTTTTGCAAGAGTAGTAGGTATCTTAGTGAAAAATAACTGCTCATTTTCTTGGATGATTGTTTGGTGATGCTGAGGGAAGAGAGCATGACTCTGGAAAATTGTGTAGTTCCCAGAGGAGATACGGACCAGAGCTTTTTATGAGACATCCAGGAGATGACAAAGCTATCTCTAAAGAAATAGGTTTTATTTGATAATTAAGTTTTCTAAATACTGAGGAATTTTGGCTTTTCTACAGGTGAATGTTACTCGTGAAGACTCCCCCAGTGAAGATCCCGTCTTCCTCCGTACTCTAGGGAAGGGAGATTGGTTTGGAGAAAAAGCCCTTCAAGGGTAAGTTTTCTCCTTATGATGTAGCTCTTATGTTGAGATAACTTTTCAAGGACTTTTGCAGCCATCAGAGGGCTCCTGCAATTTGGAAATAGATTGGAATTGGGGTTATGCTTCATAAGTTGGGTATTGTCACTTGGTGTTGCAAGGAAGCTGCATCTCAATGAGGAAATAAGCTTTGTTATGCAATTCAGTGGTCAAAGGTAGGTGGTCTCATGCTTGTAGACATCAGAAAATAGTTTATTTTTGCACTGTCATCCCTGACCATGCATTTGAAGGTCAGAACGTTTGATGTTTTGCAATTCTGGAGTATTTTTCCTGTATGGTAAGAGCATAATCATGGTCTTCTTGATTGGATAGGTGGCTAAAGGGTTTGGTGGTGACTTTTAAAATGTCCTGTTGTGTATATACCATTTTGGCAGAGGTGGGAATTGTATTTGAGTGACCTGTTCTATATAAACATTTTCCTTTTGGGGATGTATTAAAGGAAGAGAAATGGCAAATCCATAGTCAAAGGTAATGATTATAAAAATATGCTTTATTTCCGTAGGGAGGAGTGAAATTTGGAATAGCGAAACATGTGCTTTGGGCTGGAATTTAGGGCATGCATTCATCTTAACAGATGAACTCTCATTCCATCCCTAGGTGCTCATCTGTGTGTAAGAGCTATTGGGCTTCTCTTTGATGCTGTGATGACGTGTCCAGTCTCTCCTAAATCAGCCTTCTTCCAAAAAGAAGGCAGTAAAACATTCAAAGGCCAAATTTTGCATTGCTTCTTGGTAGCCCAGGGAGATGTATCCAGCACAAACCCAAGTCTTGCTCCTGCAAATCTATTCCTTATTTATAAAATAATGTGATTACCCAATAAATGTCTTATTTTGGTTACTTTTTTAATACTAAGATAAACTATAATTCTAACCTCCCCCCCCCCCCCAACATGTAATATAGAAGGACTTTTTTCTGTATTTCTTTAGGGCCTTCCAGAAACCTGACTCTCAGAGCTGGTACGTTTTTAAAGCAGCACCAAATATACCATGGTGTCCCCTCAAATACTGAGATCAGGCAATAGTGTGTCAAACAAAATCAATCTTTGAAGAAGAAACAATATGGGAAATAAAATGGATTTCCTACCTCACATCCCTAAACAGTTCTAGTGGAAGGCAGCAACACTGTCATGAGAATTTTTCAGCGTTTCAAATATAGTGTCTTGGCTAACTGGCTCAGATGGAGATTAATTTACAATAAATACTTGTCTTCATATATTTAAATATTCAATACCTAATAACTTTGATCATCTGAAACTAAATGGAAACTTGATTTTTGTGTGTTCCCAACATGTGAGGAAAGCATAATACTGACCTATTTTTTCGCTAGTGAGTGGACATACCTCTGAAGTACTGTATCTCCAGTTTGCTGATAAGCTCAGTAGTTCTACAGCTAGATTTAAATTTAATAGTGTGAAAATAGCATAACATGAAGCATCCAGAAGCTCGATAAATTGCTAATAAATGAGTGTCTTTTAGGACTGTGCAAGACATCACTGTTCAGCAACTTTGGAAACCTTTAGGATGTTTCTGCTTCTGTAAAATACAGTTATGGCTGAGGGTTCAACAAATTTTTAGTGTATTTTCTTTACTTTTTTATCTCGCACCGGTTTTTCAATACTTTACTGGGGCTTCTTTGGCAATACTTAATTAGATACTATTAAATTGTGTTGTGATTTCATATTTAGGACATAGTAACAACTGCAAGACATTTCTTCCTGGCAATATAAACTCACAGTTGCAGTGTCCATCCCAGCAGGAGGACTCATAACAGGTATCTTCTAGTCTCTCACAGAAATAAATATCCTGACATAGACATCAGGTGACAATATGTTTTAACTTACTGCAGCCTTTCAGTACTTAAAGGGGGCCTATCAGAAAGATGGGGACAAGCTTTTTATCGGGGCCTCTTGTGAAAGGACAAGGTGTCATGGTTTTAAACTAAAAGAGGGAGATTTAGAGTTAGTAGAAGGAAGACATTTTTTATGCTAAGGGTGGTGAGACACTGTCCCAGGTTGCCCAGAGAGGTGGTTGATGCCCTATCCCTGGAAACATTCAAGGTGAGGTTAGCCAGGGCTCTGAGCAACCTGATCTGTTTGCAGATGTCCCTGCTTACTACAGGGAGGTTGGACTAGATGACCTTTAATGGTCCCTTCCAACCCAAACCGTTCCATGGTTTGGGGGCTGATCTCTTGGAAAGCAGCTCTGGGGAAAAAGATCTAGGGGTCCTGGTGGACAAGAGGATGACCATGAGCCAACAATGCGCCCT
>WTSP01003569.1:0-40793 GCA_025331215.1 Actenoides lindsayi
AGACAACTCCAGTGCCTGCTCCACAGCATCAGCAGTGATGGCACCACATTTGGGGGGGAGGGGGGGCGTGGGGTTCAATACTGCTTTTGTATATATTCGTATATATTTCTTTTTATTATTTTTTTCACTAAAGCTGTTTTAGTTTTCTAATTGATAAGTCCCTCTCCCTTTTCTTTCTTTTCCCCTTCAGGGAGGGAGAGGGGTTAACAGAGAGAGTCTTTTATAGATCCAGCGGACAGCTCTGACCCTAAACCTTGACAAAAGATTTTACTAGTCACTTACAAATGGTCCACTGAGACTAGTTTAGAAGTACACATTTCCTAGACTTCAGTCTTTCACCTGGTAGAAGAAACAGATGCAGACTCATGGCTTTAATCATTTTCCCTCCACAGGCACAATTCAACCATACAGCTAATTCATGCTGTAGATTCTCCCAGTGAAGCACTGCAAATTACCAACGTAAACAAATAAATACTACCAGAGAGTAGATTTAGGTTAAGCATCATTCAAGGATTTGCACACAAGACTCACCACAGTGAACCGTGAAGACACGATGATACACTGAAAAGATATGCCAAATGCATTTATTTATTCAGAGACAGAGAAGAGACAACTTTTCATTCCCAAAACAGTCATTCAGTGACAGTTGAAAATTAAAACTCCTCAAAAGGACCCAGGAATAGCATATATATTCCCGCCACCTGATTTTGGTTCCCACCATTAGAAACATTAGTCCCAAGCAACTTGATTCTTGTGTAGCTAGCTATACATTGAGCTTTCAACTTAATGTAAGATCTCTGAGTTTTCAAAGCAGCTGGTTAAGGCACACGGTACAGCCCACCTGCCTGGCAGACCTGAGCTCATAATGCTCAGCTGAAAAGAGTCATGAAGGACAAACAATTTAGTCTGATACTATGAACTGCAGCTCTGTTAGGACATCACTTGATACCAATTGCAGTATAAATCTTGCATAGTAAAGCAGAAAGGGTCTATTCACTTCTTTATAATGTCAGTTTAACAATATCTCTTAAAAATGGTCCTTATTAAAGCTCGGGATGCATTCATTTAAACATTTCTTCCATGTTTATGGACAACAGCGGGTCTTAGTAATTAAATGTTCTCTATAGTTAGGATGATTAGTAAGGCAACAGCTGAATTAATAACCTTGTACAGCAGTACTGCTTTTTTTTTCTGTTTTAACACATTGTTCTTGGAGGTTACAGAAACACAACTCCGATAATTTCTGTTAGAGAAAATTGTTCTTCCAGTCACCCTCAATGTGGAAGACTAGTGACTCAGGCAGGTTTAGGTCTACTAACACAAAGGGAAAAAAAACCCTACTTACTGGGAACAAACTTCACCACTGGAAATAAGCTCCAATTGACTTTAAAAAACTTTAATAAGAGACTAATTAAGAAGTGCAGTATTTCCCCCAACAGTTTAAATGTTATTAGAAGAATTTTTAAAAATTCTTTTTAAGATTACCCAGAAATACTGGATCACTGTAGATGAAGAGTGGAAGTAAACTTTTTGAAATGGCAGTAAATTCTGATAAAACATCTATGAAGTTTGCTACATTTTCAGAAAGATGATCAACTGCCAACTAGCCTTTTAAGAAACTGGATCTGAACTGCGAGTGTTGGTGTCTGGGATTACTGCAGACCTAGAGAACTGGGTTTAGAGTGTTTTAAATTCTGCACAGCAGACAATTTAATAAATATCGAACCTTTCGTGTAATGAAATAATAATGTGGCAAGAACATTGCTTGCAAAAACACAAAAGGCCTGCTACCACTACAGCTATTGGGTTTGGGTTTTTTTCAGATATATAACCCATTTATCAAAAGCACTTTATCAGAGACAGGATTTTTCCATCCCAGATCTGTATTTAAGCACCCTAAGTGTAGCTCAGGTGAACTGCTTTAAAATAGTTTTCAAATACCTACCGTAAACAAGTGGCTCTTCTCTCCTCTGTCATCTAACCTGATAATGTGCTGGGAACTTGCATCACAGTTAAAGAGAGTGAATATCCCACCAAATCTGAGGCTGTGCTTCGAATCACTTTAGCCTTCAGTTTGGAAGCAATTAAGCAGGCTGAATATTCTACTCTTTTCATTTCTGGTAGCGATAGCGAGGGTTGTTTGGTTTTCCCCTCAGAAGTAAAGTGCCATTTACATATGGTCCAAAACAATTTGGAAAGCAGAAGAAAAACATTGCATCTAGGTCTTTAGAGGAAAATTCACTTAGTTTTGTTTTGTTTTTTTAAATATTTACACACTTACTATTTCATTCAGTGGTAACTTTAGAAGGGCAAAGGGAGGAGTTAATTTCATATGGCCTACAAACGTCTTGAAAATTTTTATTGGATAAGGATTTTTTTCTAGCTGATGCATGAAGAGAAAATGAAGTAGCTTTCTTTACTCTAAAATTGCAAAATCCTGAGGTTTCAAGGTAAGGCCTTACATATCTCGTACAAGTCAGTTTAAGCCAATAGAAAGTCAACAAAATTTGATGATTAAATTAAAAAGGACATTCAAATGTATCTTCTATTGCACAATACATCTGACATTTTTACAAAACAGAATTATAATATTCTTTAAATGATTGTTGAAAGGGGGGAAAATTTTTTTCTTTGGAGGCTCATTTCTAAATATACTGAGTAGAAATAGGCAGGGAGAGGAGCACTGCACTTCTTTCACATATGCTTGCACTCACCAGATCACAATAGCTGCACTGCAAACATACTCAACTATTGCAACTTATTACACAATGCAGTTTTACAATCACCCCTTAGGACAACATAATAAAGAGAAAAATATGATGAACTGTATACAAAGCCATTACCTTCAACAGTGCCTCCAATTTTAACAGGGAGAGCGTAAGAACCCCCTAGACTCCTTTCTAAGACACAGTTGACAAGGACTGTCCTTTTTTTTCCATCCCAAATCATACAGCAACAGCAATTACAACTACTTTTTTACCTACAGCATGCTAAGAATACATATTTTTAATTATGCTCTAACACCAGAGATCAGAGCAGAATTAATGGGATTCAGCAGGTTTCCTGGTATTTTTCTAAGCCAATCATTTCTCTGAAAGCTGTAGTTGGCCAAACCACTGACACTTCAAAGACCTGAACACTGAGTCGCAGAATCACACATTTCTCTCAGGTCTCTCTACTTAGATTGCCACTATATTCTGCCCAAAAGCACTAGAGCAGCTGTCTGAAGCAAGGACACTTCACAGCCTGGAAGATTAAATTCTTATTAAACATAAAATAAATCCAAGTGTCATGGACTTTAATGGCCGAAAGGGCCAGTCGGATCACATACTTTGAACAGTGCAACACAGAACGTTACATTTCATCCAGTAGTTCATGTATCAATTAGACTAGTTCAGTTTGAGCAAAGACATTTCTTCTGACCTAACTTGATTTTTACAGAAGTTCACTTGTAAGTGCTGCCATTAAGCATGGCAGAGACTGTTTGTGTACCTCCCAGATCCAATTCCGATCCTGAGCAGAATGTTATGTTCTTCTAAAATATAAATGCTACGGTTGTGTCATACCTGCTCCTGGTATACTAATGTCCTTTTCAATATCCCCTGTTCATGAATCATCTTAATTAAGGGTATGACAAAACATTTTCAGCTTGGCTGAGAACTTTCATTTTGGGTAGAAACACAACATCTCGTGGTGTTTTCATTGTGGTTATCTCATTTTTGTTTTAACAGATATTGAGAATTAGTACATCTTCCTGCTTTTTGCAGCCTATTCACAAAACCCTGCTCTCCCTTGACAGATCTACACCAATATCTCCTTCCTGTCTTCAGCTATTGATCTACTTCTCACCTACCCTAACCCACTTCCAAAGTCTTGCAGTGTTTCCTCTGTTACCAAGTCAGTGTTTGGGTATCTATTCCTACAATTCACTCTTGACATTTCAACCATTTCTGTACTGATTTTCCAATTGATTTACCTACATAAAATGCTTCAGGTTCCTTGGGGGATTGAATTCCACACATTGATCACAGCATTTTTCCAAGTCAAACACCTTAGATCCTTCAGCATTTTCAGGATTTAGAAGACTTACTTGATAAGATTTGTTTAAGGGGTGAAAGTCTTTATTTTTCATTTTGTCAACCAGATATCAAAAGTAGAAATACTGAATTTGAGATAATGCCATTACCAAGAACACTCCAAGAGTGCAGATCCAAGTGGAAAGAAAGGCTAATACTCTCAAAATGGTCTGTTAAAATCAGGGTTCCACTGACATGAACTAGGCTTCTGATTCAGACAGGGCAGTAAAGGATGATAACATTTTGTACAGTAGAAGGGATAATAAAACATGAAAGGCAGTGACTCCAAGTATGGCAGCAAGTACAGGTTATTCTGCTAGTGTGAACTAAGCAGAGGACTTCATAAAAATTGTAAACCCCACCATCAGTAACATCTATTATGTAGTTGATAAGGAGGAATACACGGGATTGTGAAATAAGGCGACAGTGAATAGCAGAGGTTTGTTAAAAGATGCCAGTTACTCAGTAGACCTACGGTGTAGATACAGATTTTAGAATATGCTATATATGCTTTAAAAATAACTTCATCCTGCTAATGTAGCAATCCATTGTAGAATACATGAACAATTGGCCCATTCCCAACATAACAGATTTCAAAGTACACATAAAGCTCAGAAATTAAGAGCTAGGAGGCTTTTTTTTCACACTGCAAAGTAACAATTGCTACGTGAGTAGGGTTGGGGCATAACAGAAACATTTCTACTAAATCAGAAATTATAATTTCCCTTGGCTGGGAAACACCACCTGCATTCAGTGCCTCAACCACCTCATTCTTCTCTCAGCTGTCTCACTTACATAAATCTCATTGCAGGTCTGAAACAGTTTCACTTCTATGAAAAGGATCTGCATCATGTCCACTAAGGCATCTCTAGCATTCAGTAATTGAAAATTTGAGGACAGTTACTACTTGCAAGGACACTTTAAAGCCCAAAGGTCAAGTTTCTTAAGCATCTAATACAACCAGGTGGACTTCCACACATCAGGTGGGGTGCTGCCAGGAGCTTAATCAACAGGAGAAACCAAGCCCACAGGTCTTTGTAACTCCTTCTTTCTCCGGCCCAGAACAACCACCACCCTGCAGGATCCAGGTGAAGAGCCGTTGCTCAGGGTGGATTTCTACAACTCCTTTGAATACATGATATCCAAAGGAGTAGAGGGTTTGCTAGTTTACACAAAAGTAAAACTCAGACCTTTCAAATTCCCAGGAGAATATTCTAAGAGCATGATACCAGCTCTACTTAAGAGCTTCCACCCATCACACGGAGGCCACTGCTCTATTAAATGCCATTTGTGTGTTAAGTGACTTGGGCTTTGGGAAAATGGGCAGAATTTAGGTGACCCAAAGCTGCATTCAGACAGCTGTTTAGCTCATCAGGATACAGGAGGCTCCACCCGTGTTCAAACATTGAGGAAACTTTACAAGGAATATACACTAGTATGTTTTTAGCTTCAAGATGAGTCAGTTGGTAGAGCATCTGCTTTTTGGATTACCTTCTTACATAAAGGTGTCTAAACTCTGCTTATGTTCTATTTCAAGCACCAAAACCAGCTCTCTAAATTAGTGTCAAGGTACACAAATTAGGAAGCTGATTTCCCTCAGCTCCTCATGTAGGAAAGAGAGAGACTCCTCCAGAGGGTAATTTTGATCAAAAGAACTCCTACTTAAATTACCATCCAAGCACAACTAAAAAGAAAATAGCACAAACTTTTGCTTTGCAATTTATTTATTTATTAAGAAGAAACATAGAAAAGTGACCACGGAATGGCATAAAAATATTTAAACAATCTGAAGAAAACAAACAAAAAAGGTAAGTCTGACAAAAATCACCTAATTATTGGGATGGAACTTTCATTTCCCATCCTTCAACATGCCATATAAAACAGTGTGCTAAAGCAGTGAGAATAAGTACTAGAAGCAATTACAGCTTCAGTATCTATTTCTTTCCTTCAATCTATTCAAAGCACTAAATGCCTGTGTGTTCCAGGTAGTGAAGCCCATATTCCTTAGTATAGGAACAAATCCATCCAGAGAAGGAAAAGAAAAAGAAAAAAGAAGCAAAGGAACACAGCTGCTTAGTCTTCAGTAAAGTATGCCTCCAATCCTTCCAGTTCTGCGTCAGCTGTTGTATTTGAGGAGGTGGGAGTAGAATTAGAATTCATGCTTTCCTGACTGTTACTTTTTTGTTGAGAGTTTCCTGAATTACTTAGTTCCTTCTTCAGTTCCCTACCACCACTTAACAACTTTTGACTCTCTGTAAAATACTGATTAGGATGATTCAAAGAAAATCCAATGTCATCAACCTGCACATAAAAGGAAAGGAACGCTGAGTTATATTTTTTTTCAAAAAGTCGTCTTTTTCACATTCAAGAACAAATTAATTAACAATTTTTAAAGTTCCAATTTTGTTGAAGATAGAGGCATAAGTTTGTAAATACTATCCCAGTAGATATTAGCATGACACAGATTTACTTTCATCACAAAATTTCTTCCTTCATGTTAGAAATGTTAAAACAACTGCTTGGGCATATTCCAACAATTTTTCACACTGTCTTTGCTGTAGTAAAGAAACAGGACACCTCAAAACATATAAAAGAATATAAATAAATTGGCATACCTTTACTGATACAGGACGGTTGAACCTATACCATAAATCCACCCAAAAGAGGGACTGAGACAAGTCCAGAGTGCAAATGGCAGTAGAGAATACTACTAGAAGTTGTTAATTGTGCAGTATAAATCTAGATCTTAAGTATTAGGAAAGACTGGAAACAGGTAGCTTCACCTCTTTCAGTTTTAAAAGTAAGCTATTCTGACACATTCACCACAAATCTCAGTTATAATCTTTGTGTCTCTTTTGGGGGGCTCAGAAGTCAGAAATGCTTACTTTAAAAGGTGCTACCACCTCACACTCAGGTAATCTGCACCTTCTATCTGTTCATCAGTTCATGTGAACACTATAGAATATTTTGAGAAAAATACTGCTCTTATGAAATGCTGGAAAACTTCCCAAACCTGGGATACAATAAACCAAGGAAGACTAAGAGCCATACACTGGTAATTTTCTGCTCCCAGGACCTTCTCTTTTTCCCAGAAGGGTGGGGCCAATTCAATCATAACAAGCAACTTTCCACACACACAGCATCTCATGAGGACATATACTGTGGCTGATTTAATATGCCGAAACCCATCAGTATAAATTTCAGCCTTTTGTGAAAATCATACATCAGAGGACTAATGTGAGCTTTAAACAGAACCCTGACTAAATGCATTATGACTGCCTAGCTTAGTTCCATCAGAAAATAGTGACATATATAACATAATCTAATTTAGACACAATGACATTAGCAACTGTAATAAGTGAACTTGCTTGAAAAAAAATCTTAAAAATAAATGACAGGACTAGCATGCTAATTTGGTATTCAAAATAAAAGGCACAAAGCAAAGGAAAAAAAGAAGAAAGAAAAAAAAAAAAAAGAAATTCAAAGCCACCACTGAATTCACTTCAGTCTTATCTGGATGAGTTTCATCCAGCCAACTTTCATCCATGCTCCAGTTTCCATTATGTGGGAACTAAATTACTTCTTTACACCAAAAAGGCTTAAAGAAGTGAAACAGTGAAAAGCTGGTTTTCATAGAAGCAGCTCTTAATTAGTTCTGAGGTTTTTAAACTTAAAATCTTAGTTTTCTTCAGACCAATTTAAGATTCACTTGGTAACTCAATTTTGTTCTGAATTCTCCTCTCCCCAACAAATTGGAGTAAGCTGTAGAAGTAGCTCATTGTGTGAATGGAGCCTACAACCATGTTTTCAGAGGTGACTGATGCTCTTTGGCTAAAAGCTATTTAAAATTACAGGCTGTTAGTTAAAATTGTAGTATGATTCCATGTACCATTTCTCCTTTTCAAACCTGAATGCTCCTAAAGTAAAGGTCTACTGGATGAAGCTTAGATAACTCTATTTTAATTAGAAGAATTCTGCCCATTCATACTATAACCCTTTTTTTTTGAGAGCCCGAATAGAGAAATGAGAATTTTTGTTCATAATCTTCATTTGTGACATAGTGATACATAAACTATTCTGTTCTGTGTAATTTTCAACAAGGGTCAGTGACTACTTCTCTGAATAAAAATATTCTGCTCTATTTGGAGGTACACAAGATATTTGACCACAAAAAAGGAAGTGAAACATACAAAAATTTCCTGGCTTTTTAGTGTTAGACTGCTCTTGTTATTTTATCTAAGTTTTACAATGTTTTTAGGTAATACAGTTCAAGGCACATAAATTTTAAAAGCCTCATGCTTAACTTACCTCTAAGTTACCTGAAACTTACTACTAGAAATGGAGAAGCTAGATTTCTCTTAACAGCTTTATCCACTCACACCTGTAAATCAATCTGAAGTCCACTATGCCCAAATAAAAATTTATTTTCTGTGCAGCCAAATATTTAAGCTTATACCATGTATCGACCCAAGTGAAAAGGTCTCCCACTTTGGACAGAACCGCTTATTCCATCTAGCAGATGACACTAACACAAGACTTTTTTTTTTTTTGATTCAACACATTTTGCATGTCCTGGCTTTCATATAAACTCTAGTTTTGTATTCCTGCTATAGCAAATATTGTTTTGAAAAACCTGAATCAATCACTTCATAGCTACAGTATCTTTGGGTTTTACCCAAGAACTTTTAAAATGACACTTTAAAGTGACATCCATCGCTGGATGTGTTAAGACCAGGTTGGATGGGGCTTTAGGCAACCTAGTTGAATGGGAGGTGTCCCTGCCTGCGGCAGGAGGATTAGAACTAGATGACCTTTAAAGGTTCCATTCAACCCAAACCATTTTATGATTCTATCAAAGTGCCTTTCTGTGCGTTCTGCCTTCTCTCGTTGAAGTAAGATACTTATCAACAGCAAAGGAGAAAGGTGGTTCTTAGTGCAAGCAGCAAAGACAGATTTATATTACCGCAAGACTAAAAAAAATAATGCTCTTTTTGAATTTGCCATAGAAAAATGTAAAGATGGCTTTCCTAAAATGCAACAGATCTTCAGCACTGTGCTCATTTACACTTTGGTGAATGTTGACCTTGGGATCTATAATCCTCTTGGGAAACTATTTTTTTCTACTGACAGCCTTACACAGGACAATTGTTATCTAAATTTAAAATAGTACTTAATTTTAAATTTCCTTTCAGATTATTAAACCTGTTTTATCATTTTCTAAGACTGTAAGACAAAGTGTTCCTTTCAAATTATAGCTGCCAAAACAACACTGGATATGGGCTCAGAGTATGAGTTTGCACATATAGATATATACATGTATACCTATTCACACATATGATTCCTGGAAATTTGGAGAGAGAACAGTTCCATTTAAATCAAATGTAAAAACCTGTAAAAACAAAAAAGTCAATGGCAAATGTCTTTGGGTGGGTCAACTAATCATCATCTGTATCTTCAGCAAGACTGTTCCATAGTCTGCTGTTTGAAAGGGATGTTTCCACTTTTTGAATCGTGGAGACAACAAAGGTATACGAAGGGCTGTGCTTCACCATTTTGTCTTGGTGACAAGGAATCTTCAACCATTGTGAAAGTTGGTCCTTTGAATCAAGAAATTACATACAAGACGGACTGTGGCCATTTGCTATATTAAAATTTTGTGGAGGACTTTAACTTTGCCTATGATTAAGCAAATAGTAAAGCTCTGAGAATGTTCATCTTGATTTAACAACTAATCACATATGACTAAAGATGTGAAAAAAGACCAAGTGAAAATTAACAATATTAAAGAAATAGACAACATTCAGCAATATTGACATTTACAGGAAGAAAGCATAACCTTTTACTACACCTTGTAACGTTCAGGGTATTAACAAGATCAATATATAAATGCAGAAAATTACTAAAGAATATTTGAAATTACTGAAATGAAAACTAACAGGGCTTGACAGCTAATAATGGATGTAAAAACTGCAAGCAGTCTCTGGGCTTCATGCATGATTTCCAAGGCCTTCCTCAAGATGAAGACAGTGATTACAGCTTAACAAAAATTAGTAGCTACTTACATCATGCGTCAATTCAAAGTACTTCTGACAGGCCAGCTGGTAATGCATGCCCTTCACCAATTCCAGGATCTATAGAGAGGGATAAAAACGTAACCAATTCAGAAGCAGAGCACATACATCTTGTTGATACTTAACATGACAAGGTATTTCACAACAGCCTTGCATAATAGCTCATGGAAATTTGCAGCACATGGCATCTTTGACATCCATGTATCCTGCCAATAACGGACAACATTTAGACATACTCTTCAAAAACACCCTGGCCTCATTAAAAACAAGATAAAACCACAGGAAGGCACTCCTGGTCCTTAAAACATAATTTCAATACTCTTAACTTCAAGAATAAGTCAAATCTTTATTTTGGTAACATAATTGTGAGAGTTATTGTCAAACTATCATATTGCAACATCTCTTCCATAATTGCCAGCATAAATCCAGTAATTCAAGTAGTTGAAGCATGAAGCAATCAAGGACACGATTTGTATTTTTATCTTCCACATTATCAGTTCATGCAGATGCAGAATAAAATACTACTGTGCTCCCGTCAAGAAAATTTAATGCAAATCCTTTGGACAAGTATCGGTGAGAGGGGAATGCTTTTACCTTCAATCAGAATTGTCCTTTTTGAAATGAAGTTATTTCTAGTCAAGCTCAGCAGAATGCGTGAGTGAATAGCCTGGTTTGAACACCTATTAGGAAAATCATGCCATCTTTTGTAAATACAATTTGCTTCCCAATTCTACTTCAGGTAATCTCCTGTGTGCTGCATATAGTCCCATTCTTATCACCAGAATGCAATGCCAGATGAAATTTTTTTAAAGTTTCATCACCACCTCCCTCCTTTATATAATCAAAGTGTATGCTCTCTCTGCTTATCAAACAGAGAAAAGTTCTGGAATGAAGAGATAGCCTCAGTGGAAGGAAAAATAGTTTTCAAGAAATGTTAATTTCAAGCCCCTTTCCCAAAGCTGACCTTTGTGTCAAACACAGCAATACATTCCAGCTTAAATCCCTGCTGTACTCATTATTGGATGCTGCCTTGTGTTTATTGACAGATGTATAAATAAATTACATTTGCTGAATGGATAAAAACAGCAACACACTGCCAAGAAAGTACTTAGCCACACTGTTTCTCTGTAATAGCACAACTGATTACATTTCTATCCCTCTTGCCACCTCCTGTTAAATCTTCTGTAAAAGATCAAGACCAAGGCCAACTAGACAATGAAGTCTGAAATCTGTCACTATCTGTGCACCTATTTATTTATTTATTACCCTTTCCCTCCTTTGAAATGACTGAAAAAATTAGTGTCACATTAAGTAGTTAAGGATTTAAGAATGCTCATCTAAACACTTCAATTACATATTGCCTTGTTTTCCTGTTCAATTCCTTACAATAAAATCTGTCACACAAAAGAGCTATCTCTATTTTTAAGTAAATGCTACCTACGTTGTATGTATGTACTTAAAAAAAATTTTAAAAAAATTCACATAATTTGGAGTAATGGCCAGAAGACCTATGTCTGTTGGTTAGTTAAAGATAATATTCTGTAGCACTCAGTTTTCCAACTTGAATTTTCAAGCTGAAATAAGTCAACTAATTTAATCCAGTTCACAAATACTTCAGGCTTTCTCAAAATTATTCTTCATTTAACCAAGGTTACACCCAATATAAATGATATACATAAAAAGTTCTGTAAATTCAGGTGTAAATATATTTTAGGTCTCAGAACCTTAAGCGAGTAAACAATAACTTAAGTATGGATAAATTCTGAGTATAACCCCAACCAAAATTTAAAAGCATTGAGGTTCTCTTGTCATTTAAGAGAACTTTTTTGTAAAAGCTGTTCAGTTAAAAGGTTAGTAGTTATTTTGCAGTTTAACTTTTGAATTGCAGACCACAGATATAGTTGCTTTTCATATCAATTACACCATTATCCAACTACCCTGAAAAGCAGAAAAGACAAGTATATCAAAGCTAGCTTTTGATTTACTGAATTCACAATATTTCACAGGATGTGAGATCAAGCTGCTGTTGTCTTCTCTGACAGTGCAGTGGAAAAAAAGGTAACTTCAAGTGACAGGTATTAGAAGAGGGATCACTGACTGATGCAGGACAGACGATGACAGAATAAAGAGGCACTTATAAATAAATTCCAGTTTTATCGGAGAGATTATTCTGAGCAAACAATTCTGAAATCAAGCCCATTTAAGCCCTTGACCCATCCTTGGGAAAATCTTGACCCATCTTTAAGATGGAGAAGAGGACTTCAATGAATCTATATTGCTGATGTGTGAAACCTAAAATGGACAAGTTATCATAACTGGCCTTGAGGGACTTTACATTCTTGAAGAGAAACCACGTTATTTTGCAGCAGCTCAATATTGCCCAGCTACACTGCTATTTCACCAAGGAACTACTGTCCCACTCCCTTGAGACTCCTTAGACTTCTCAGAGGTCACCACAGGCTGTACTACTATGAAGATGTATATCTTTGAGAACAGCTAGTAGCAGAACTTCAACCAGCACTCTCCAGTGAAGTTTAGTAGCTAGGTCTTCACACTACTTCTTTTCCTGACATTTGACAGAGTGCTCCATAGAAGAGATGCCGACAAGAACAGACCAGAGACTTTTATCCAGTTTGTCAATGTAGTACATTAATAGTAGTAATGATTGCATTGGTAGCCATCATTTTACATCTGCTTCTTTACCCTCTCCACCGCATTACCTCTCTAACTTTGGTTGACCAATTTCAGCCAAATTCAACAAGTAGAGATATACGATTCCCACATCTTGATTAAAAATTGTGGTTGGGTAGAAAAGCCAGACCAGCATTTGTGGTTCATTCAGGAAAAAGCAGTTATAATTCAGCTCCTACTCATTCTGAGAAACAGCCAGAAGGCAGAAAAGTGATAAGCCTGATTTTTAGCATATATATAGGTTTAAACCAGTAACATCACTGAGGACCAGGTTCACCTTCTGCATATATGATAGGGTTGAAGAATAAGAGGCACATAAAACAGATCCAAAGAACAGGTTTAGTGGATTAACTGGATTTAACAGGGAGCAAGTTGTGAAGAGAAGAAACAAAACAAGGTTAAAAACTGCAATAGAATGGAGCCTAACTAGAAAGGAGTCCTCTGTGTAAGAGAAACTAACAATCCTCTATTTAAATAAAACAGAATTCTCATTCATAATAAAATTACATTTCCTACCACATTTGTGCACATAATGAAAGCAATCTTGCTGCTGTTCTCTTCACTAGTGTTACCCAGAAACAGGCCTCCACTCAAAACTACCTTCATTCACAGCCACAATCTTTTGCCTCTACATATATGAAGACATTTACACTAGATTGCTTTCTTTTGAAAGTAAAGGTACATACTCAAGGTCTCTTTTTGTTTGTTTTTTTTAACTACTTATGTGTCTTTTCTTTATAAAAGTTAAAGAAATAAGTGGTCATGATCCAGAATAGGGTACTTTAGTAATGTCTCTTAAAAATACCTGTATTTTTTTCCTTCATCTTTAATGTGTAAGTTTTTTAGACTTTAGTTCTTATTTCACAGAATCATAGAACAGTCAGGGTTGGAAGAGACCTTAAAGACCATCTACTTCCAACCTCCCTGCCATGGCACAGATACCTCCCACTAGACCAGGTTGCTGAAGGCCTCATCCAACCTGGATTTGAACATGTCCAGTGATGGAGCATCTACAACTTCCCTGGGCAACCATGTGCGAAAATATACATTTTATGATTAGAATTTTTTTTCGCTATTTTCTCGTGACATATTTTTCATTTCACTGCCAAATCCTGCAAGAGTTTATAGCCACTTATTTTAAAAGGCAGTCATGCCTGGTTTTATATATGATAGGTAACCCACATTCTTCTGTTGCAATGCTGAATCAAAGCCTGGGCTGTTATCAAGTATGAAAACAAGCATCTGAAATACTTCAAAATAAAAAACTGAAAAACATGAAGTGTGTGTTTCATGTACACTTGAAGTCTGCAACATAAAAGTTTCAAGAAAGAGATGAAACGTTTTGATTTCATATGTTCGTTCTGTTTCCTTGTTTTCTCATCATGAAGTGTGTGTTTATCCCTTTGACTTTTTTTGTGCGCTTTTTTCCTTCTTTCTCCTCTAAATAAAGATTTCATGACTAGTTTAATACACCATAAATTGAAGCTGCTGAAGCATGAAGACACAATCCCTAATTCTGTTCATCCCTTCCTACCATCTGAAAATGAACCTCATTCCTCCTCACCTTCCCTGTTAAGCCTATAGTATATTTTTTTTTAACTCTATTTAACCATGTAGTCCTAAGGCCAGTATAAGGCAAAGAATAGAAACTCAACAGGCAGGGATGAACAGAGTAGAACCACCTTCTACATCACCAGGGCTCATTTAGTCTAATTACCTGCCCATGGTACTGAGTACATCTGAGACAGTATAATCTTAGATAAAATGGGGAAGACATAATATACACAACTATTATTCTCAAAATAATGGAAAGGCTGAATGCTGCCTCCTATCAAGAAATGTTTCCCGTCTGTAGAAAACACGTGGAAACTTTCAGGGACACAAATCTACATCAGAGTGCCACAAAGATTTATTTTCACTATGAAATTTGCTTGAATAATCTTACTGTTAAGGTTTTTACACTGTCCACTTCAAAACCTGTAAATGCTTTCAAATGATTAAATCTTTCAATGTACTAAAGACAATAACTACCTGAGAGGTTCTGGACAGTAAACAAGGGGTCTTAGCCACCAGTAGAGAAATCTGAATGATGTACAATTTCTGGATTCAAGATCTAATTCTTGGCAGCAAATGCGTAAGGGTACTCCATTTCACAATTTGAGTTTTAACTAGTTGATTTGTGGTAGGATTCTTTCTCTGGTAAAAGCTCACAAAATCTGTGTTTGAATGTGAATTTGATAAAAATAAGTAAATTAATAAATATGACGTGCCATGTGGCATCTTCATCAATTAAGTATATATTATAGCCGCAAGTCAATAAAGACAACTTAAAATTGGAATCGCTGAAAGACATTTTAAGGAACTCTCATGTGCCAAGTGTCACTGTAATAATAAAATGGGTATCACATGAGGTTTGTCTATTTCATGAATATCAATTGATCTTGCATTTTTGTTTCCATTTTATATGTTTCCACAATAAATACTGACTTAATAAAGATCTCTTATTTAAACAGTATTTGCTCTTACTCTCGTAAATCAGAACTTACAAAAGCACTACCATGAAGTTCACCAATGTTGGGGCAAAGTTCTTTAGCTGCAAGGGAAAAATATTTTTACATCCAGTAACGATCTAAAACTTTTCTAATATTAGATCATCAAAAGAAAGAGCGTGGGGTGTGTTTTCTCACTGTGATGGGTTTGGGGGGACAGGGTAGCTGGTTTGGGAGTTTTTTGCTTTTTTTGGTGGGTTTTTTTTTTAATATATGGAAACATATAGCCATATGAAGGGCCTAAGCACAGATTAGCTTACTTATTTTCATCTCTATTCAGACACTCCAATCCCCTGGAACACTAAATTTGTCAGAGAACATTGGCCAAAGTTCAATGACTCAATCAAAACCTTTAATTTAATCCAATTATGGAAAAAAGAGCAGTTTTTTAAATTAAGAGAACAACCGTACTAGAAAGAACATTCTTTCCTCTGAAGTCATCCACTGTTCATTTACATAAGCATTTTTCCCTAAAGAAAAACTGGTAATTGGAGCAAGAGCAAAAAAGATCGAGTCTAGACCCTGTATTTCTCCTGACTGTAGAATCAGAAATTTTTACTACCTTTTGCCTTTGCTATTGTGATAGAAGTGAATTGGGAAAAAGGTAATTTCTCAGAAAAAGCTTTCAGAAACAAAGAACATATATTTTGAAATATCTCTAATTCAAAGCCTATCATATCTTATTGTGTTTGAGATACATAGGTAACACATCACAATGCATTTAGTACAGCACCACAACAGATGTATTTCTCTTAACATATGCTTTAATCTTTATATTCTTCAAATTGATTAGCTATGGTCAAACCCGGTTTCACAAAGGTTTTACCTGATTAGCAGTATACTAAAGATAGAAATGAAATGTGATACAAAATATACTATAAATTCAAATGCTATACAATAACATATTCAGACATCAGATGCTTAGCTAACCATATAACTTCTCCAAGAAGCATTTTTAAAACAAACAAAAAAAGCTACTATCACAAATAAACAGCTTAACCTAAGGAAAATGTTAAATAAATACAAGTTAAATAATTCAGTTCTGGGAATAAACATCAGGATTAATTATTTCTGCTTCAGGCTATATAACAACTAGGCAAGACCTGAAAATCATCTGCTCTATTACCTTCGGAAGGTAACTTGAGCAGATACAATCTCAGACACGATACAGCCTCAGAAAATCTGGACTGGAATATCTGACTGAATCTAGATACTTCACAGAAAGCATATTCACAAATGTTCTGATCATTTTTTTCATTACTGACTGTACTACAAAATGACTGCAACAAAGGCACCATTATCCCAAGGTCCACTTTTCCTTTTACACACCCAGCCTGTGCACAGAGAGCTCTTTGGGGAAGAGCACTATGAGGATGTGGCTGGTTTCCACCACAGACCAGCCAAATGTTTTATCTGTATGAAAAAAACCCAAAACCTGAGGAATGTGCTGGTCTTATGAACCTAACAGGAAAAGGTATACTCCTTATCTCAAGAGTATAGGACAGCCCTAGAAATAAAAGACTGAGAACAGCACTGGAAAACCAACCACCCTGGGTAAAACCACAATCATATGGGCTGGACACTAGCACACATTCTGTCTCATGTAACAGCCATGAGGAACAAGCTTCATAAACAAGAAAGGAACTTGTTCATGGGCTTGAAAGGAAGACATGTGAGTGAGTACTCTAAACCAACAGATTAAAATCCCAGTGGGGGACCAATTAATGATTACATAGATAAATCTAAAATATATCTTTGGAAAACTATGCATCACTCACATAAAAAAAAGACAGGTATGATAAATTAAAAATTTTTAGTAGAGACGGCCAGTACTTGAGAAGCTAAAGAAAAGCTCTACATTCTTAAAATCCAAGAAATATGCCCAAATAAGCATAAAAACCCAAAAACAACACTGAAAAAGACTGAAAATAACATTAATAGACATATTCTGACAGTGTCAGACTGAAGTAAACACTCTTGCTGTTAAAAAAACCCAAACAAACCACAAACAAACTCTTGACCAGAGAATAATGCAGTTTACCACAGAGAACCAACTACTATCTACACTGGAAAACAGATAGCCTCAAGGACAACTGAAGTACTTGATCAAACTTAAGAATTTAATCTCAGCAGGGAACAGAAATTGTTGACCTTTCAACCTTCTAAATTGAACTTCTTAACTTAAGAGAGAAACATTTATTACTGCTCATCTGAAGAAATAAGTGTGATGTGCTGTTTCCCCAGAAGAGTGCCTGGAGTATCTAGTTCTACAAAGAACATGGGACTATACAGAAGATTCAACAAGAACAAAACACTTAGTGAGCATGTGAACATAACTGTAGGTGTGAGCTTGAAGATCTCATGACCTTGAGCACAGATATGCTCCTTGAGACCTGGCATGAAAATGTCTTTTTAAAGTCTCATTCGTTTCCATGACAATGGCTATGAAACAGATTTGCACATAGTCAGATAAACATAGAAAAAAAAAATTAGGGCAGAAATCATCCACCCAAGAGGTCCCCTGGATATAGATATTAGCACATTCTTGAAAAGAAGCATGCCTAATGGTTATAGCACATAATCATCTGTAGCCTTGAAAGTATTTAGTTTAAATGAAAAATATATTACTAAATAAAAGAAAGGTTCATCTCCTAAAATTTAGACACCAGTATAAGCAAAATGTTCATTTTAAGGATTAGTATTATCTCAAAATTGATAGAGTTGGCAAATTAAAAGAAAAAAAAGGGATTCTACTGTTCTGGTGCAATTAGTGTCAGCAAAAGGTCATATTCCTAGAAAGGGAAAAAAGGAATGAAGTGACTGTTAGTTCAAAAAATAATGAATGGCTAAGCTGAGATGCTGCTGGAAGATCGTGTTCTCACAGAGGAAATGGCATAGCATTTTTTAAAAAAACTCCAAACAATAAAACTAAACATTTATGGCTGAAGGTGAAAGATTTCTATGTAGCCAGTTACTGGCTGAGTCAGTTCAGAAAATCTTATCTTCTCAAATCCAGTAAATTACAGGTAAAAATCACCCACTGGGGAAACAGTAACCTTGATATAAACCAAGTAAAAAAGCAATACCCCAGGCCACGTGTTACCCCCAGCAGAATGTTTCCTGATGTTAATCAAAGAAATGAGCAGGAATACACTATTTTTGTGAAGTCAGACATAAGGCAGTTCAAACAGGATTGGGATTTGGACAGTAAGCTTGACCAGATTCTAGAATTAGAAGGTGTTGGCATACTGGCTGAATCCTGGGATTCCTCGCTGAAGTAGACTGGTATCAAACAGCACTGGATTTCAGCAAAAGTGCTCCTGCTGCACAAAGAAGAGAAGTATCAGAAGAAAGCACAGAAGAGCTTTTCCAATTAGGGAAGCTGACTGCAGTCCTATAACCGGTCCATCCTAGGAACATAAATACTAGCACTTCCTGTTAGATTCAAAGATGGACACTTCAATTTTGGAGGGTGCCATTCATAAAAGGAGACTTCTCAGATACCACTCCACACTGCTTGCAATTTGTTAAATATCTACATCTATGTACTCATATATATGTTTGGTTTCACTGCTCAATGCCTTATTTTCACAGATCTTGTAATACTTTCTTTTGCTGATACACAACATGGTAGTGATATAATATCTGCTGTAAGCAGGGAAGGCTGAAAGGACGAACTGATTCAGGAATGGAAGGTGTACTGGGTTTGTGTGGCCAGGTTTTAGTAGTGAGGTGGTTATAGGGATGGCTTCTGTGAGAAGCTGCTAGAAGCTTCCCCTGTGTCAGATGAAGCCAATGCCAGCTGGCTCCAAGAAGGACCCACTGCTGGATAAGGCCAAGCCCATAAGCCACAGCGGTAGTGCCTCTGTGATAACATTTAAACCAGCATCTGTAGCCAGAGACAGCAGTGAGAATATGTGAGAGAAACAACTCTGCACACACCAAGGTCAGTGTAGACAGAGATGGAGGAGATGCTCCAGGCACTGGAGCAGAGATTCCCCTGTAGCTTGTTGTGAAGACCATGGTGAGTCAGGCTGTGCTCCTGCCACCTATGGAGGTCCACAGTGGAGCAGATATTCACCTGCAGCCCTTGGAGGATCCCACACTGGTGCAGGCAGATGCACACTAAGGAGGCTGTGACACTGTGAGAAGCCTGTCCTGGATGGAGTAGGCTCCTGGCAGAACCTGTGGCCCAGTGGAAAGAAGAGCCCATGCTGGAGTAGATTCGCTGGCAGGACTTGTGACCCCATGAGGGACACACACTGGAGAAGTCTGTCAGAAACTAGGGCCTGTGGGAAGGACTCACACTGGAGAAGTACATGGAGGATGGTCTCCTGTGGGAGGGATCCCATGGTGGAGCAGGGAAACAGCATGAGGAGTCCTCCCCCTGAGGAGGAAGGAGTGAGAAAGACAATGTGTGTGTGATGAACTGACTGCAACCCTCATTTCTTGTCCCCCCATGCCACTGGGGTGAAGAAGGTAGAGAATTCAGGAGCGAAGTTGAGCTTGGGAAGAAGGGAGGGGTAGAGGGAAGGTGTTTGGAAGATTTGGCTTCACTTCCCTTTACCCTACTCTGATTTGACTGGCAATAAATTAAACTAATTTCCCCAAGTCAAGTCTGTTTTGCCCGTGATGGTAATTGCTGAGTGACCTCTCCCTGTCCTTATCTTGACCTTTTAGCTTTTCATTATATTTCCTCTGCCCTATCCAGCTGATGAGGGGTGTGACAGAGCGGCTTTGGTAGGCACCTAGCGACCAAGCAGGGCCAATCCACCAGAGAACATCTGGTGTGTTACCTTTCAGTGCAATTTCCAGAATGCTGTAATTTGCACTCAACAGGGACTGCAAGTCTTGAATTTTCACTCAAATTCCTCAAAGCAACTCCTTAGTCAGAGAGATGCATGCACCACTACTAACCTGGAAAGTAAAAGTCCACTGTTCACATGATCTATTACTACTGCTGGGAGTAGTAGTAACTCCATTAGTGTCACCCATCAAAAAGTAAGTTGAGAAATCATTGAGCAAACAACAGTTGTTTCAAAGTTACTTCTGCAAAGATCTCACATAGAGGCTTGTAAAACATTCAAAACTGAATTCTCAAACCATCAAACACAAACCTGCTAGCTAGCTGCAACTAGTATGGGCTGGTTATATAAACAAAAGTGACGTGTTCTGGTCTTCTCTGAACAGAGACATGGCACAGAACTATCACTTAGGAGCTTGACCACAGGTTTTGCAGGTAGACTATTTAGGTCAAGAAAAAAGGGGGCTTGGGAGCCCGAAAAATGAGGGTGAAGATCCTCTGAAGTTGAGGATGATCCTGAAGATGAATGCTGGGGAATGCCCTGGGACCACAGCCTGGAATGCCTGAGACTGTTAACTGCAAGTAGCTGCAAAGAAAGTATTGACACAACTTTCTGCCCTGTTCTCCCAGACCAGCAGCGATTCCCTTGCCAGGAAGGGAAGTTGAGACCTCAAGTAAACACACTACCAGTGTGGGGAGCAAGTGAGGTACTGTGTAAGACAACCAAGCACGGGTATATTTTTAAACACCTTGATTCTTAAACAATCAAACAAAAAACCCAACCAACAGCAAAACAACCACCAAAGAAAGAAACCAAACCAAACAACAAACCAACCAACAAAAAACCCCCAACCCAAACAATCAAAAAAAAAAAACCCTAAAAACCAAAACCAGTATCCAGATCCACTACAGGCTCCCAGTTACACCCTCAACTGGGACAACATGACACAGATTTGTGCATGATTCAACTACTTGTACACCATCTTTCTTTAAGTGGATGTGAAACTTCCACTCATTGCAGCTCAGAGTCCTGGAAAACTGATGTAAAATGCCTGCTCATTTTGAATTTGCTGTCCTGTATATGTGGCCACTTGAGTGTGCCCTGTGTCCAGAAAAACACATTTATCTCTACTATAAACCAGGCAGAGAGAACTGAAAAGTCATTTAGGTACATATATTGATCTGGTTTAGACCACACAGAAGGGAATTTTTCACATTGTGTCAACCTGCTTGTCTAGAGCATATAGAGAAAGGGATGACACCAAATGAAGTCACATTTGAAGACAGCAAAAAACATTTTAGAACAAAGCAAGAAACAAGTGTAAGAGGCCCTGAGCCCCAGCAAAGACATACCATTTATTAAAATACATAGCTGAAAAGTCAAGCTCTGAATCATTTATTAAAAAGAAGAATTAGTCAGGTTTTAACAAAGCTCTCATTTGATCTGGAGTTAACAGGAGGTGTAACAGACTCAAAGGGTACAGTTTGAGAGAATGTCAACCTTGAGGCCCAAATACTTGAAAAGCAACTATATCAGAGGTTTTAAAATACTGGAACACCATCCACCTCTGATAACCATTCACTGAACTAAAGGAAAAAACCCAACCATTTCTTGTATTCAGCAGCTATCAGGGGCATCAAAGAAGACTCTAAAAAGTCTGGACTGAAGGCTCCTGAACTGTTATTTGTCATGCAAATGTTATTGATCTACACAAATGTAGCAAAGAGGTGTGGCAGCAATAAGATCAATCTGTATGAGATCTTGGAGACAGGTGTGAACCCATCCTCTTCCTCTTCTCCTGCTGAGTATCTCAAAGACTGTCTGGTGTAAAAGATCAATTTCTGAAGATCCAGCCACAGGCAACTTTTTAAAAAATTATTATTATTATTAGTTTTTGGGTGGAGGGTGGTTTATTTTTTTAACACTAGGAGTGGCCACTGCCAAGCCCTACTCCAACTGCACTTAAACTGACACCACAAAATTCATGGACAGGACAGCGTCCATTTTCAGGCAAAGACAACACTGATGGAGACAGTTTTTCTGTCACTGTTGATACAAAAACTTAAGACTCCTAGTGAATCCCAACCCCACTTTACAAGGGAACCACCCCCACTAAAAAAAACCTAAAACCCAATTCACATCAAGTAAGGAATGATGTTAAGTATAAAGATACTTCCCTACTGGGCATTCACTGAAGAAATAACCTATACTAAATCCTACTGACACATAGCAAGGCAGCTAAACCAGTAAATCCTCACCAATCTTTCCGATTATTAGCAGGATAAAAATCTCAGAGCAGCATCAATTTTTGATGCATATAAAAAAGAAAAAAGCCAAAGGAAAGAATCTGTAGTGCCTGTCAGATATACAAAAGACAGTCAACTGCTTATTTATATGATCCTGGAGAAAATAAGAAAATATAAAAGAAAAAAAAATTACTAGGAAAAAGTCGGGTATTCAAGAATTCATCAAGAATGACTGTGGGTGAACAATAAAAACTGCAAAACTATTCTCTTTTAATTTGTATCTTAATTATACATTCCAAGGGAGACTAAGAGGAACTTCTACATTATTTTCTACCTAGCTCAACACTCTGTTGATGCCTGACAAGCAATGGTGACACTCCACACAAACTGAAGATGACAACTTAAAGCAGGTTTTTCCTATGGACCTCAAGCAGATTTCAGACCAGTAATATACAAAACTTCTTGTTGAACTGTCTCACAGTTTAACTCTAACCGGTACGTCTTACTCCAGGGAAGACCATAACATCCATTCATAACATCCGTTCATAGCCTTAACCTCTTGCTAGAGCAAGCAGTGAGAGCCACAGTCCTTCAGTATATATCTCAAAAAGTTTCAATTCCTGTATTGTCCTTGCTAGATAAGATAGTTTTTCAATTCAGCGTTGCCATTTAAAAAGGTGCTCAAAATCTCTGCTTTCACTAGTCATACCATGTACTCTTGTTGTTGGGGGGAAGTTAGCGCAATGGATGACTAAGAATGTCTGTTTCTTAGAAGTTTATTACAGGAAGCAATTACTTATGTCGACTAACTCCACAATAAAATCTTCCACAAGTCACTGCAAGAATAAAAATAAATTCTCTAAATTATTGCCAAATTCATTTAAACTTCTTTTTTATCACAGTGCAGTAAAATGAAGTAACAAAATTCTGCATTGTATCCACTATAGTAATAAACCAACTCACAATATTAAACAATAACAGGTAATGACAATAATCAACACACCAGTGGGAACATTGGAGCCAGAAAGCCAAGCTTCCTGTTTAAACCTTTTGTAAGAAGAGATAGTTCCCAATACATACTGACAACACTGCATGCAGCATTCCCACACAGCTAGAAAGTAAAACTGATAAGCAGTAGCCTCTTAATGAAAGCGCCAAACAAACTATGTCTTACCTGAGTTATCCCACTGGGAGGGACTTTGTATGCCTGCAGCTTCTGCTTCAACAGGTCAGGATCGCTGTGGCGGAATGGGCACCCTGACAGGAGAAAACAAGCAAGCTCACAAACAAGGCTGTACCCAGGAGTTAGTGCAGTAAGGCACCCAAGAGACCAGCTAAGCTGTTCCTAATTGTGTAACAGCTTATTAATATGAAACTTAATTGCCCATGTGTACAGTTCCTTACTTTTTAAGTTTTATTTTGTTCTTAAATAGTTCCTCCACTGAATGGTTATCAAGGGACTGCAGGCTCAAGAGTTATATAAAATATCCTGCCACGAACAGGCCACAATTCCCCTTCACTGACAGAAGAAGAGTTTTAGTTAGTACATTTAATAGCTGTGGGAAAAAAAAACAGGATAAGAGAGTAATGAGAGCTAACTGGCCTTTAAAGCACGGTCCTTTGTGAAAAAATTACTTGATAAATACCTTAGAAAGTTCCACCACTTTAAATAAGAGTGGGATTTTTGTGTCCCAAAATTAGTTCTGAGACAACTGAATGAACGACTTAGTACTAGAATAACAACAGTGAAGCCAGTGAAGGTTTTCCGTGTTTAGTCACAACGAGGTAGGAGATATTAAAGTACCCTAGCACAGTTCAGAATTTCTGTACAATTGAATTCACATCTCAAAACACCCCTACTTGGTCACTGACCTGTACATACAGTCTTCCTGCACTGTAAGACATAAAGTATATAAAACAGAAGCTATCAAGTGCTATCTACAGAGAACACTGCAAAACCACTGGTGCCCTGAAATTAAAGGAGTAACCTCTCTAGCCAAGGGTTTCCACCATTTGTAAACTTTTATTTATTTATTTATTTTATTTTAAAGGAACTCACCATGATAATCCCCTTGGCTTGGTGGATTGGACATAATAATCTTCATGCAGCTGTATGGGGTATAATCAGTTCTCTTTCCTTCCTTCCCATAGTTGTGGCGGATGCTGTAAGCATAGCCTTTGTCAAACTAAATAAAAACAAAGGGAGAAATTCTTACAGATTGTGCCAGTAATTCTATCTGCTCTGCAAACAGAAATACGGGATAACAAAATAAATCTTTCAAACATATTCAAACTGAGGAAAAAAAAAAATCAGATTACTTACTGCTAGCTTTGATCTTTATATTACATGGACTTGTATATGCACATATATGTGTTTTACAAGCATCACAAGAGAACTGACTGCATTAAGGTGGTTTTCTTCAGCTGATGTAGTAATTGCTTTAAAGGTAATGTTATTTAAAGATCAAAATTTTGAACTCCACAATGCTAGTAAACAGAGAAAACATAGTCTTTTTAAATCTGTCATAATGTCCACAGATAGATTGCTTTATCAGGACAAAAAACAGAAATCTGAGTTTCTTTACTCGGGTTGACAATCTTGCTCTCCCAAAGCACAATGCTTCACCTATACCTTGCTTCAGCACTGAAATTCAATTTATTAGATTCTAAAATGTAGTGTACTTCACTTGAACAAAAAAAGAAAGATTTTAGCAAATCTCTTTGGTCTACCAACTCCTCCAGTAAATTACATCTTCTGAAGTAATATAAACATAAACAAATATTTATCTTGGCAGCTGAGTGCAGCACTCTCAGTATATCATTTTAGATAAATCCTGTGGAGACCATTAATGACATGAGTTCAAATTACTTTATATGTGGCAATAGGTGACATAAAATCTGTAGTAGAATCAGATAATTTAACAAATGGATTCTGTTAAGTTGCATTAGCTACTATAAGACATCAAGGAACATTTGTTCAAGTGCCATACTTCTAATCCTAAAAAAAACCCAAATAGGATAAAATAATGAAGTATCATATGTAGAGTCTATCTAGTCTGTCTTCTCAAAAAACTATGACATTACATAAAAAGAACTCTTGCTCAATTCAAAATGTCAGCATTAAACTTATGCAAAGCTCTGTGTCTAAATATAAAAACTCCCATTATATAAATATAAAAACTCCCATAAGAATTTATGTTTTGTTATCAAAAAACACTTTAAAATACTTTTTTTTTACTCTGGTATTTTACTAATAAAAGACAATGTAACATACTAAAAAAAAAATAATTCAAGCATACAACTGTTTTAACACTATTAGTTCAAGGATGTCTTCATCAATGACACAGACAGTGGGATCAAGTGAACCATTAGCAAGTTTGCAGACATCACCAAGCTGAGTGGTGCAGTCGATATGCCAGAGGGATGGGATGTCATCCAGAGGGACCAAGACAAAGTGGAGAAGTGGGCCCAGGTCAACCTCATGAGGTTCAACAAGACCAGGTGCAGGGTCCTGCACCTGGGTTGGAACAATCCACATTATCAATACAGGCTAGGGGATGAGGTGATAGAGAGCAGCCCTGCAGAAAAAGACTTGGGGGCTCTGGTGGACAAGAAGTTGGACATGAGTCAACAGTGAGCACTTGCAGCACAGAAGGCCAATCACATCCTGGGCTGTATTAAATGAAGTGTGGCCAGCAGGTTGAGAGATGTGGTTCTGCCACTCTACTCTACTCAGACAACACCTGGACTACTGTGTCCAACTCTGGACAACACAAGAAGGACATGGACCTGATGGAGCGCATCCAGAAGAGGGCCACAAAAATGATCAGAGAGCTGGAACACCTCTCATACGAGGACAGGCTGAGGGAGTTAGGTTGCTCAGCCTGGAGAAAGCTCTGGGGAGATCTTATAGTGGCCTTACAGTACCTGAAGGCGGGCTACAAGAAAGCTGGAGAGGGACTGTTTACAAGGGCATGTAGTAATAGAACAAGTGGCAGTGGTTTCAAACTAGAGAAGGGTAGATTTAGATTGGACAGAAGTTCTTTACTGTGAGGGTGATGAAACACTGGAACAAGTTGCCCATGGAGGTGGTGGAGGCCCCATCCCTGGAGACATTCAAGGTCAAGCTTGATGGGGCTCTGAGCATCCTGACCTAGTTGTGGATGTCCCTGCTTACTGCAGGGGGTTTGGACTAGATGACCTTTAGAGGCCCCTTCCAACCCAAACCTTCTATGATTATCATTTCTGCAGATAAAAGTAGTTTCCTCTTTGGCCTGTGGATTTCCAAACAGAAAATTCAGAATATTCATATACCTATGAAATACCTTAACTGCTAAAAGATGTCTAAAATATAGAAGAAAAAATAACTGTATCTTTCTTCATATAAAACACTTTAATGTTTTTTTAAAAATACAAATAATTGAAAATCTGTAACACAATATACAAATACATAATAAATGTATATAAAAATATACACAACCTTTGAGAATAAAATCCTAAATTGCACCTGATTCAAATGGTAAAAAATAAGCTTCTCTATCAAGACACTGGTCATAATCAAGTCAATGTATGAAGAAGAGTAACATTCAGTCCTCATTCCAATAAGGCTTGAGACATCCAAAGTTCAGAACATCCACTGACTGTGCACTTGACAAAGCAACTCTATTTTAACAGACTTTTAAGAAAGGCGTGATGTGGTAGGTGATAAAAGAGAGGGAGAAAGCACATAGCATTGTGTTTTCCAGCATAGCCACAGGCAGAATCCAGCAGCTAGGAATATTCCTATATCGTCAACCCTCTTGCTCATCAGGAGAGAAAAGAACTGCTTGGTTGAATAGCAAATGAACATTCTTTTTGCTAGTCCAGCTGGTTGGGCTTACCAAATCTTCATTAGAAAACAGGGTAAGACTGTATGAGGATCTGCTATAGGTGTGTGCATTTACTCGCAAGGGCCAGGGGAACAGGTACCCTCCCCTTAGCAGGGCAAGCAGCAGCTGCTGGCTAAGTCCTGCTGCTACTCCTGCAGGAGCTGCAAAGGGTATATTTACTCCTGAAAACCAGCAAACTTCAAAAACAAAGATGTGCACATTTTAATTTCCAACCTCTGAGTGAGACTGTTAAACTGAAGATCATAGAATTGTTTGGATTGGAAAGGACCTTAAAGATCATATAGTTCCAACCCTCTTGCCATAGCATGGACACCTCCCACTAGACCAAGTTGCTCAAAGCCCCATGCAATCTGGATTTGAACACTTCCAGGCAGGAGGCATCCACAACTTCTCTGGGCAACCTGTTCTAGGTCTCACCACCCACAGTGTGAAGAATTTCCTTCTATTTCCAATCTAAATCTACCCTCTTCCAGTTTCATATCATTACGCCTTGTCCTACAGGCCTTCTCCATCTTTCTTGTAGTCCCCCTTCAGATACTGGAAAGCTGCAATAAGGTCTCCCCAGAGCCTTCTCTTCTGCAGGTTGAACAAGTCCAATTCTTTCAGACTGTCCTCATCAGAGAAGTGTACTCCAGGTGGGGTCTCACAAGATGGAGTATGTGTTCCTATAGCCACCTCTTCTTCCACACAGCAGTTTTGGAACCTTACCTCCTTTGCAAAAGATGAATGAAAGCATATTCATTTGCTTAACAAAGGATATTTGAGCAAGAAGTTAAATTAGATTAAATTAGTTTTTTGTAAGCGAAAAGCAAATCTTGAATGCTTCAGGATGCATTGCTTAGTTTGCCAGAAAATTAACACCCCTCTTCAACTGTTCTGCATCCTAAAATCTTGAGCTGTGTTTTTCACATCACTCGCCTTAATACCCACGGAAATTACTTTTACTACCTAACTCATTATTTTATGCTGAGAAGCAGCTCTTGCACTAAATAGAAATAACAGCTACATAATAACACAACACAGCCTTGGGACAGGCCTTTTCTCATTGCTTTCTTGTAATCCTGCCTGGATCTCAGAGTTTTCGCCGTGGCAGATGGCAGTGAACAACACAGCTACGCGGTTCGAGTCAGCACACGCAGTTACATGCTTCACTAAGAGCTCTCCCATCCTTGCAGTTCAGTGTTGCTTATCATTGATCAAGGAAACAGGATTTTAGCAGGGCCAGTATCAGACGGGATGTGTGGTCATCCTCAGTGGGAAGAAACCGTGAATTGTGACATTTCATTTCAGAAAATACATCTCCACGCTGGGGGATAAAAATGATCAGGCTGCTTCTTTCCTGACACCATTACTCTAGGACTTGCGCAAAGAAAAATCCCCCCTCAGGAGCAATCCCTTTTGCCAGCAAAGGCACCAAGGTATAATTAGACATGTGTGAAATGTGCAGAAATGAGAAGGCAGAGGTAGGAAACTGTCCCTTCCTATTTATTCTAACGCCCCAAATTGAAGCACTAGGATTTTCACAGTTCCTTGAACAAAATAAACAAATTATGTGCAGCACACATCGTGCATGTAGGTGCTTGAAGGGTCATTCTAACTGCTTATAAATTGCTTGGCTTGAAAGTATTTCAGAAAAGCAGTTTAAAAACCTGTAAAACTACTATTACAGTATATTCTAACTGCAAGCTACTAGAAGATCATTATAACAAAAAACCTGTAAAAGGTCAAAACTTGAATTAAGTGATTTGAAAAATAACTGTTTTGGCAATGACCCTTTAAGAGCCTTTGAGGGTTTTATTGAAGCCTGATACAAACTTGCTTAACAATAATGATGCTGCAGGAGTGTGTACATCTCCCTGTACTCAATGTGACAGTTTCCGTTGAGACAAAAGAGAAGAATACAAAGACATAAAATGATTCTATTATCATAGAAAAACTGGGTTTGCATATACATCCCACCACAGTATGCTAAACATCAGTAGAAACTTACTGCCAAAGTTACAATAAACCAGAAATGTTAAAGAAACAGCATTATACTATTAAGTATCTACATGTACGAGATCACCTACTGCTGGTAAGACTCGAGAACAGGAATTCTCTCCAACTTTTCACCTATATGGCTCACAACTCAAATATTTTCAGATATTTTGCCTCTATTTCGCTCTCTGATCTTTCCAAAATCTGCAAGGCATTTGCAATTTATGTGCTGGGCAGATGGGCCATGGCTTTGGTGAGGGAGAAAGGGATCAAGGAATATGTCTCGCTAAGCAATTAAGTGGTTCACACTGAAGCCAAGAAGCTGAGGCAACGACAACCCTTTAACAACATCTCTATCAAAATCTGTCGCTTTGATGTTGGAATGTGTAAGTCTTGGGATTAGCAGCAGTGTGAATTTCTGTTTTAAAAGACAGCAAGTTGTATGAGTTTTAACTTGATCTCCGAAGATAAAAAGTTCTTTTCAGGACTTCTCTTTCTCTAGGCATGGCTGCAGGATGCTCATGACGCCTGGTCTGAAGTGCATTGCTGATGACAAGCGAGTAGTTTTGAGGGTTTATGTATCAGGATGTATTGTAATGAACCGAGGTGTGCAGTGAATGGTACATCATATGGTGTGTGGTAACACTGAGCAGGGACATTCTCAACTAGATCAGGCTGCTCAGAGCCCCATCAAGCCTGACCTTGAATGTCTTCAGGGATGGGGCCTCCACTACCTCCCTGGGCAACTTGTTCCAGTGTTCCATCACCCTCACAGTAAAGAACTTCTTCCTAATGTCCCATCTAAATCTACCTGTCTCTAGTTTAAAACCATTGCCTCTCACCCTATTGCTACAAGCCCTTGTAAACTGTCCCTCCCCTGCTTTCTTGTAGCCCGCCTTCAGGTACTGGAAGGCCACCATAAGCTCTCCCCAGAGCTGCTTCTTCTCCAGACTGAACAACCCCAACTCCCTCAACCTGTCCTTACTGGAGAGGTGTTCCAGCTCTCTGATTACTTTTATGGCCCTCCTCTGGACGTGCTCCATCAGGTCTGTGTCCTTCCTGCGTTGAGGGCTCCAGAGCTGGACACAGTACTCCAGGAGAGGTCTCAGAAGAGTGGAGTAGAGTTGCAGAATCACCTGTCTCAACAAAGAAGCATTGTATCATGCTTCTTTTGATGCAGCCCAGGATACAGTTGGCCTTCTGTGCTGCAAACTCACATTGTCAGCCAATGTCCAGCTTGACACCAACCAACATCCCCAAGTCCTTCTCCATAAGGCTGCTCTCAATCTAGGCATAACCATCCAGCCTGTATTTGTGCTTCAGATTGCACTTGGCCTTGTTGAACTTCTTGAGGTTCGCACGCGGCCACCTCCCAAACCTGTCAATGTCCTTCTGGATGGTATTCCTTTCCAACAGTGTGTTGGCTGCACCACTCAGCTTGGTGTTGTCAGCAGATTTGCTGAGAGTGCGCTGAATCCCACTGTCCATGTCACTGACAAAGACACTAAATAGCACCAGTCCCAATTGCAACCCCTGAGGAACACCACTTGTCACTAGTCTCCGCTCAGACATCAAGCTATTGACCACAAATCTGAGTGAGACCATCCAGCCAATTCCTTCTTTACCGAGCGGTCCATCCATCAAATCCGTCTCTTCAATTTAGAGACAAGGATGCTGTGAAGGACAGTGTTGAATGCTTTGCACGACAGTTTGATACAACTGAATACACTTGCAAAAGACAATAACAAAGGACATTCCCAGGGCATTCCAGCCACTGCAGAATAAGTAACATGTCACCACTGAGAATTACGTTCCCTATATCAGTTGTCACATTTGCAGATTAGTACCCAGAAATAGAAATAGGTCCTCCATAAATTTTGTTATCAATTTCAATATTCAGCATGTGCATTAGAATGGAAAATAATTTGCTGACAGGTCTTCCAAGACCTGCATGCTCAGCTTCACACTTCTGCAAAACTTCCATGTTTCAGCTTAACTACCTTTATGTACTTGTGTGAGATTTTATGCATGTATTCCTTACAGTACTGAGAGATTTATTTATTTAAAGTCTAACAACTAAGCAAAATGACTGCAGTAATTCTGTCTAGATTCTTGGCTGACCACCAGACTTGTTCCAACTCTGCAAAATTCAAAGAAGTAATGGTTTAACACCCGTTTCTTAAACAGTCAATGGATCATTTCCTGTCTAAAATTGTTGAGACTGGATGGTAACAGCTTCAAATTCAAAAACTTATCACACAAACTTGTGTATCTTCTGAAATAATTGGTTCACTTTTTGATAGGCAGTCGTTCAAATCATTACTGTTGACGCTGCTTAGTTGGCCTATCTTTTTCCAAGCAAGTTTTGGGGTTTTTTTAAGCTCACTCTTAAAGTAAATCAACTTGAGGTTATCTTTTCCTAAGCATGGTTATCATTTAGGAACACAAATAAATGCTTCTTCATCTGCCAACAACAAAAAGTTTCATTTTATCCTAAATTCTCCATCTGTAGGACAATTTCTACCTTAAAGCTACAAATCAGAGACATCAGTTAAAAATTGAGGGAGTGAACTTCAGTATGTTGTACAGCAGTCATTACAGAGAGCTTCACATCAAGGACAAAAAAACTCTTCTCCTCTGATTTCAGGTTTTCCAAACCACATGAGGCAAGAAGTGCTTTGCCCTGGAGATGGCTTCATCTACCACAAGGAAATCAGAAAAGTTTTCATCAGTCAAATTTCTTCTATACTACCCACATGACTGTAAACTGCAGAGCTGATGAAAGTTTTTGGCCTACCCCAAACCACTCATGCAAAAATATAGTAAAGTAGGTTTTTATTTACAATACGCTAAGCTTGCCTTAATCTAACTTAGCTAAATATACAATTTATGTACACCATTTCTCCACACATTTACATGGACCAAGACTTTGAACCAGGAAAAGTATAAAATAAACCACAGCAGACTGTCTTCTGCCTTGAGACACTGCCTCAAATTATCTGTACAACACATCTTAGAGCCATCTCCTATAACAACATGATTTTTCTTAGGTACATGCTTAGTCATCTATGAAAGACTTTATTAGCTACTTCAACCCATAGCAATATTTCTTCCTGTGTCTAAGTTATCAATCCTTTTTTTTTTTTTTGATGTTTCACATACATTATATTGAAGGAATTCAGATACAGAAGATGCATTTCAAAACATATGGTCAAAGAAGAGACATTTCAATTCAGATTTCACTGCTTGGAGCATTCATCTCCTACTTCTTAAAGGGACCTAAGTAATTTCAAGTAGTACTCCACTAATCATATTAGTCATTTTCTCTAATATCATTAACATCTCCAAAAATTAAAAAATGTAGAAAAAGAAAAAAAATGCTATGTATTTATGCATGTCACTAGTTTTACATTCCCAAGAGTCATCATTTTCTTAAACATTTGATTAACCTATACAAAATTTTCAGTGAGTAGAACTACCAAAAAAAGAAATATTTCAGAGAAAGAACAGCCGTTTTAAGGGAAAAATAAGTTTGTGGTAACAATTTCACTCGTATCAGAATTCTGCTAACAAATTAATACACAATATATTGAAAATACTAAAAGTTTCACGCTGGCAGTTCAAACTCTTATTGAACACAGAAGTGTAAATTCCTTGTCCTTTCAAATGCAACAACTACACAAAGGAATAGTCATGTTTATGAATTGCAATCAAGAATTATAAGAAAAACAGAAATTACAGCAAGAAAATAAATATTTTAGATTGTAATTAACACTGAACAGGTGATGAGAACTTCTGTGCTTTGTCTTTAAATAGAAGAAAATATCAAATCTTTTTCAAACACAAACTAAAACAGATGAATTAAAGTGACAGTATTTGACTGCACCATAGGAGATACCATGCTTTTATTAAGTATCTATAAAATACATTGATACTTTCCTTCAGATAACAAATGGAACACTCAATAAACCCAATTAACGTAACTGTGTTTTATTTTCAACACATCTCTGCAGACCATTCACTTTATAGTTTTAAGGAATTCTTACGAAAAGTCTTTCAAACATTAAAGAATAATCTTGAATCCTGTACTAAATATTTACTCCATAACACACTAATTTAGAAAGTTTACTATGAGATGGAAAAAAAAACCTACAATCAATTTCTAAACCAAGGAATCTCATTCAGTTAGAGATAAAACCCAACACACTGCACTTCTGGTACTCCATGAATTATAAGCACACCAATGTCCTTCAGGTTTTTCTGCTGATGTTTTTCAATTAGTATTTCTCACCTTTCAATATTCACAGAAGTTAACTGTTGGAACTTAAGATTCATAGAATCATCTAGGTTGGAAAAGACCTTTAAGAACATCGAGTCCTACAGTAACCAAGCACTGCCAAGTCCATGACTAAACCATGTCCCCAAGCACCACATACACACGTCAAGGGATAGGGCTGGGCCAGCCACTAGACAAGTGACAAATGCTCTTCATTAACTCCTCTCCCTTCCCAAGGGGAAAGAGAAAGGGAATAAGGGAGAGACTTATGGACTGGAAAACTAAACCAGATTTAATGACAATAATAACAAAACGAAATATATACAAATCTACACAAAACCAGTATCTAACTCAACCTTCCTGATGCCAATTATGTCACCATCACCACTGATGCTGTGGAGCAGGCACTGGGGAAGTCCCAGACTGGGCTCAGCATTAGACAGGAACCAGTTTCAGGAGATGGATTCTGGAACTGGATTCAGGAACACACAGATCAGGATTAAAAGCAGAACAGATAGTCCTCCTTGCATGCCGGCCATTGAAGAACAGAGATTGGCCCTCACAATTCCTCAGCTTTATACTGAGTATGACACATATGGGATGGAATACCTCACTGGTCAGTTTAGGGTCAACTGTCCTGGCCGCTCTTCCCTGCAGGTGCCGCCTTTTACTTTCCACACCCCGCAACAAGTACACAAGATTTAGCAATGACCTTGGTCTGCATAAGAGCAAGTACAAGCAAAAGCCTTTCTGCACACCAGTCTTTGGTAGTAACTGTAAACATCGAGCATTATCACCTCTAGAAGCAGACACTGTCTGCAAAAATATGCTGTTAACTTCAGAAAGTGAAGTTAGTTAGAAGAGACTGAGCTGAAAAGTAAATTCACTGAACAAAATTAGTTCTGCTCTAACTCAAACTAGGACAACACATCCTTTAAATACCTCCGGGGATGGTGACTCCACCACTTCCCAGAGCAGCCTGTTCCAATGATTTACAACCCCTTCTGTGAAGAAATTTTTCCTAATGTCCAAGCTAATCTCACCTCACACAACTTGAGGCCATTTCCTCTTGTCCTATTGTTTGATGCATGGGAGGAGAGACTGACTCCAACCTCACTATAACCTCCTTTAAGGTTAGAGAGCAGTAAGGTCTCCCCTGAGCCTCCTTTTCTCCAGGCTAAACAATCCCCAGTTCCCTCAGCTGTTCCTCATAAGACTTGTGCTCTAGACCCTTCACCAGCTTAGTTGCCCTTCTTTGGGCATGATCCAGCACCTCGCTGTCTTTCTTGTAGGGAAGGGCCCAAAATGGAAT
Source organism: Actenoides lindsayi (assembly GCA_025331215.1). NCBI lineage: Eukaryota > Metazoa > Chordata > Aves > Coraciiformes > Alcedinidae > Actenoides > Actenoides lindsayi. Next base: position 34,893 of record WTSP01003569.1, read on the forward strand.
ACAGTATTTCAGGTGTGGTCTCACCAGTGCCTGAGTACAGGGGGACAATCGCTTCCTGCTGTTCACACCATTTTTGATACAGGCCAGGGTGCCATTAGCCTTCATGGCCACCTGGGCACACTGTTGGCTCATATTCACAGCCAGCTTTCAATCAGAACCCCCAGGTCCCTTTCTGCCAGGCAGCTTTCCAGCCACTCTTTCCCAAGCCTGTAGTGTTGCACGGGGTTGTGACCCAAGTGCAGGACCTGGCACTTGGCCTTGTTGAACCCCATACCATTGGCCTTGGCCCATCGATTCAGCTTATCCAGATCCCTTTGTAGATCTACTCTACAAGGTGGATGGAAAGTGTATTTTGAAAGCGTATCTTTCAGCAGAAGGTAAGCAGTAAATTGACAGGGCTATTCATTTCATCACAAGTAGAAGACAGAATTAACAGTCCCCAAATCATTCAATGGCAAAGGAGACCTCAGCATTATCAGTGAAAGAGATGTAAGCAGACAGATATTTGGCATGTGGTACAATAAAAAATTACTAAGAAAGTTAAACAAGAAGTAGAGTAGTGGAATAGTAGAGCAGCAACTCAATGTGTGCATGTATAGGAATAAGATTCAGCTTCAGACAGCTAAATCCAGACATTTCTCATTACTATCAATGGAGGTCAATGCAATCAGAGGAGCCTGGGGAGCAATTCAATTTACCCTAACACAGGCTCCTGGAGGCTCATTAAATAAATCATTCTCTAGACACTATTGACTGTATAGGCTAGATCTCTATTGACCATAATGGCACCTTGGGATCCCAGTGTAAAGAATATGTATACCAAGGAGAAAATAAATTCAGGAAATCAGTATTAGAACTGGGAGAAATCCATACTTACATGTATACCACTGCAGCAGGTATTGCAGGTTTTTAGAGAAGACAGACTGGCCAGGCACCCTTGCAAGTCCAAAAACTAAATTCCTACTGCTTACCCAAGCTCTATCAATACTCAAAATGAGAGTGTTGTCATATAATATTCTACAGAATCATAGAATGTTTTGGTTTGGAAGGGATCTTTAAAGGTCAAGTAGTCCAAGCCCCCTGCAGTGAGCAGGGACATCTTTAACATCAGGTTGCTCAGAGCCCCATCCAACCTACATAGTTTTATTTGAGCACAATGAACATGTAATGCATTTACATGTTTATGTAGCTCATGAGCTATTCTACTGTAGCACATACTGCAACCTAGATCAGCATGTACAGTAGAAACCTAAATGTATAAGGAAGAAATAGGAAAGAAAACTGATGTCAGCATGGAGACTTTGTGAAGAATTCTGAAATGTATCCAATTGGTCTCTGGCTGTAAGATTAACCAGCAAGAAAATGTACAACAAGGAAATGAGGTTTAAAGTACACGCCAACAGACAGTTTATTCTCACTATCCCATCACAACATCTTAAAGCTGTGGATGAGAAGACAGAGGCATTCAGCAGACCAGACTGCAATAGGCCAAAGTGGCAGCCACATGGACTTGGAAAGAGATTTCAGAGGTGAGCCACTACTCTCAGCTCCACCTTGTACCCTAGATATTTGGAATACATTCTGCCTCACAGAAAACAGTCCAGTGTTTTGTTATCATGTCAAATTGTTATCATTGTACTCAACAGTCTGGCATAGCAGGTTCCTTCATTCTAGTAATAACAATTTTCCTCATAAGGAAGGAGAATGAGAATACCAGAAAATAAAGCTATCCAAGAAGCCACAGTACAAACTAGAAATTTAGTGACTGCCAGGTTGCTGGGATAGCAGGAGAGAAACTCACAAATGAGAGAAAGTCTGAGGAAAAATTGTCTCAGCCATTCCAGGGAATCAAAATCAGAATGGCCTGCCTCATTTTGAACAGGACTCCTGGCATTAAAACCAGAGATGTGTTCAATCACAGTACCAGAAATGAATCCGTATGGATCTGCTCTTCAAGATTGCTGCTGCTGGCATGGGCGGCAATTCACCTACATTAGGGTGCTCCCAATTTCAAAGACCTCTAGAGGATACCAGAATTAATCCAAGGAATTCCAGCTCCTTATCGAGTATTCCAGTTCTATTTAGTACATCTGCCAGAGTCAAAAGATCTGAGCAAATTCACCACAACACTTCAAGTTCTCATCTGTGCATCATTTCCAAAAAAGCAACCATCTCCTGACACTGTGAAAGACATCATGTGCTCACAGAATTGTTTGTATTTTCCACGCTTGTTGAACTATGCAGCATTCCCTAAATATGCAATCTTTGAAGCAGAGACTGGAAGGTTTTGCACACCTTTTGGACTACTTAAAACAACAGAATTGTTCTTCCTTTTTAAAACCATGTACTTTGCACAGGGAATTCACCTGAGTAAGCTCCCCACCTTGACTGATTAGATATTATTGAATTACTTTGTTAATTTATCACTGCATCCCCTTGCAAGCACCCTCGCAGCATAGCAACGTTATTAGGAATCCTTTATAGATTGTTATTCCTCAACCTATACACTGATCAGAATGACATCTGAAGCCAAGTTCAGCATTAGATGAAACAAGGCACGCAAGAAGCAAGGCGAGTTCAAAAACCAAAGGCAGCCCTTCTTCACTGGTCATGGGATCGAGTGGTAAATTGCTGTTACCATCGGGCTGTAACAGTCCACCAGCACAGCAATCCTCATTCATTAGAAATCTATGACTGACCCAGGCTAGTCTGGAATGCAATACAGTAAAGTCCAAGAGATTCAATTTTACACTAAGCTTTAGATTTGCAGAAGAGGATGCATCACTCAAAGAGACCCAGTGCCTTGGGCTGCAGACTATCCCTTCAACCAATCCAAGTGACAAAGTTACCAACACATGATACAACTGTAGCAAAACACTTGTCTTTTACTGAGATATGGTTAACTTCCTGGACAAGGAGGAATGTTAGAACAGAAAGATATTAAGTGCCCAACCACACAATGCCTCAGGATTCCCTGTGTAAGTGCAGATAAAATAAATAAATAAATTCTGGATAAATTGGTCATTAGAAAAAATAATTCTGAAAATAAAACTACAAGGCAGCTGAGTAATGAATGTTTCCTCAGACTGGTAAGTATTCCTTATGTCTGCTCTTGAAACATGTAGACTTAGTGGTTTTGATGCAGTCAAAAGATTGACAAAAAGAAGGCATTAAATGAAACTACACATGGAAATGTGATGTTTGTCAAGCCTTTTGAAGACAGAGTACACTAGATATTGGGGCTCTCCAGTTTGCTTCAAGAATGCTGGCATTCTCTCTGTAAAAAACTCTGCTGCAAAACCAGATTTTTTTCTTTATTAACAGCACAATAAAAGATAAAATCTCATTTTAAGATGATCAAAGGAAACAGAAGTGCAGAAAAACAGATATTAGCCCTTGCTGTCATAGTAAGAACTGCTTATATATAAAAGACCCTTTTATATTCTATCTTATTCAAAGAGTGCACTGTAATCAAGACATATTTGAACTCCAGACTGCAAGTATGACAGGAGTCTTTCTGCATTCAGCAACAGAAGAAAGCTTCTTTTAAAATGCAGAAGACTGTTTTCCCATCTTTAAAAACAAAACAAAACAAATACCAACACAAAACAACAAAAAACACCCACCTTTTGTTAATTCATCATTAATTAAAAGATGACGTGACTGCAGGGAAAATGCAAAACAGAAAAATAAAGCAGCTCTACTGCCAGACTGCTCTGAACTCTCTCAGAAGTAACATACAACCCATTTTTTAAGTGCCTGCTCTATGACTCTAAAAACAGGGTAATCACTCTAGTAACAAAATACAAGAAATAGCCCAACTACTATAATCCATCTAAAAACCCAATCTTTCTTGTTAAAAATAAATAAATAAAAAAAATTCCTCAGAGTTTCACTGGTATTGCCCCAGTTCTCATGCCCCAAAACCAACACCATTAAGTAAATGAATTGAAAAAAAAATAAAATTGGAATTTAAACAATGAAACCTGCCATAAAGGCCACTGGCTTCTGCTTCCTCTTTCAGGGAGAAGGAAGAAGGAAGAGAGTTAAAAAAAAAAAAAAAAAGCCAAACCAAATTTAAATAAGAAAAAAGACAAAATGTATTTCAGGGACATTTTGATTTTCTCCTTGTGTGAGTGGACTCGAGTGGACTTAAGAAGGGACACAGAATAGAAAAATCTCAGAGCACACCACATTGCGCAGTACTCAGTTTCACAGCTAAATAGCACTACACATTGCAATGTAAAATCGGAACCTAACGTTCTTTCAAGAAGTAACAACCTCTATAATGTTGAAATACTTAAGCCCTATCATGGTAATTTAACTTTCCTAAATCAATATATTAAATTTCTGAAACATAAATTGTGCATAGCACATATAATGTAGAAAAGAGCTGCCTTGTCTTTATTCATGAGATTCAATAGATTTCAAAGACACGCAGCAGAATGTTAAATCAATTCTGAAAGTAAAAATACATTTTTATTTACATTGCGCCTATGTGGTATATCAGCTGAGTGCATATTTGATACAACGTGCTGATTTTCTGGATGACTGAATATCAAATATAGTCACAATTTGCTGTCTGAACATAGACAGATGGAATATGACAGCTATATGATATTAAAACATTTACATGGACATTATCCAAGGAGAAAGCATAGTATACAGGATTCTGGGGTTTGTTCTGGAAGTCAGTTTATACAATTACAGGAAATCTGAACATGCAATAAAATAACTTTAAAATACTCTGTCAAACAATTGTATCAATATTAACAAACTATTTTATCAAAACTTTTCTGTTCAAAAAGCACAGGAACATAACTGGAAGAGACTTGCTATGTCATTCAGTTTGTCCTGGAAGGTAATAAAAAGATACAGCTGAATAGATTTGCATCTTAAAAACAGTTTACCTCAGGTTCTGAGACAGAGGTTAACATTCAAAGAGCTTAAATACATTACTGGTGATGTGTGCAGCAATGTACAGCAGGTATTTTTCAGCAGATGGCTATAAGGAGAGAGCTGTATGTTTAAGAAGGTATTCAATAGAGCCTGCTAAAGACCGTATTTAGTGACACTCAGATACTTCACAACTGCTGAACTTAGAAATCTGGCAACCAGATAGACAAATCCATCTATTACTTTTCTAAAATGTCATGGACTGACGTACTTGCTGCTGCTGTGATGGCTAATAAAACAGCAACCTCTTCTGACAAGTACACAGGCTTTCCACAGAGATAATAAAGTGCAACTCTGACAAGTAGCTCAAGACTACAAAAGGAATCTTAGAAAATTAAAGGTCTGGCTTTAACATCCACTTTTATACATACAATTCTAAAAAGATACTACAGTACGGAAAGAAAATGTGTGTTGCTGGGAATAAAACAAGTCACAGGAGACCAGATTCTGATCTAAATTAGTTTTAGTACCGGAAAGATATTTATTGCTTTCATTCTTGTCAGTGCAAGAACCTTATCACTAACCTGTTCATGCACTCGATATCTAAATTATGTATTTCAGTGCCTAATATGTAACTACTATAAAAACTGATCCTTATTCTTTTTACAGTACTTAGTACAGTTAAAAAAATCACTAAAAATTATGCTGGCACTATAATTAATGTCCTGGAAGAGAGATTATGTAGCTAAAGCGCTTCTCTTTTCCGCAGACATGCCACAGGTTGAAAGGCCATCCAAAATTTTCTGGTATGATGTAAGTCAGATGATGAAAACTGAACATCAAAGTAAGGGCATATACATTTTTAACACACACACAAAAAAACCAAACCAAAACAAACCCACAAAAAAAAAACCCAAAACAAACCAAACAAAAAAAAAAAAAAAAAAAAACAAAAAAAAAAAAAAAAGGGGGGAAAAAAAAAAAAAACCCCTAAAAAAAAAATAA